>JARUHE010348940.1:0-10148 GCA_031471125.1 Archaeomysis grebnitzkii | reverse complement strand
TTAAAATTGGGAACATTTTCCATATGGAATGCCATTTTGTTCATGTCTAATGTGAGAAAAAATTAACCGACTGTACTCTTGTAAAAATTGATGATTTCTATTTTTGTCCTTCACAAAATGAAATGAATTTGAAGTTTGAAGAAGGGAAAGATTGTGCTTTGGTAATTTGTGTTGTTTTACTTTTGAGTTTGTGTGGAGTCGTATGTACCACTTGGCTTGAAATTGATACATGTCCTCTGGTGATCGTCATAAATGCCAATAATCACTTTATTATGTAATAAAAACAATTATTTTAGAGTTAGTTGTTTGTTCCAAATAAATAAATCATGAAGTTACATTGTAATTAGTAAAATAGTTTAGAAAATTGATTACTGTGTGTATATATAATATATAAACAAATCTAAGCATTACAAATATATGAATTATACAATTAATTTTAGCAAATTAATATACATTTATTACTAATTAAAATTTGCACGATCAAGTGAAATTGAATGCTAAGACATTGGAGAAATTACATTACAATTTTATCAATTTTCAGGGACCAAAAGTTGTACAGTTAATGCTGAACAGTTCTATATGGGAAAAAGACGAATCAAAGGTTAAGCTGTTATATGCAGAGGTACGTTTTTAAATAATTTGTTACTCTCTCCAACAATCAGTCATAAGGAATGTTATAATGGGTCGATTTAGAATTGATAGTTTGTAGCTTCACTTTGATTTGCTAAGACTTTTGGGATCAATAATTTCGGGAGATTTAGTTATTTTATATGCATTAATCATCTTAAGAGATTTAAAACATTTTTTGAGTGTGTCTCCAACTTTTGAATGTCTTTTGTAAATTTGACGAGAAATCCAACATGATAATGACGTGAGCACTGTAATGTGACTGTTAAGTGAACTTGTTAGGGTCATTCAATACGAAAATCCATCGGTGGGCAAACGTTCTTAGATTCAATCTGTTCCGAGATGGTTGGAAGGGGAAAATTGTGGCAGACATATTGATGAGCACTGCAGATGGTGTATGTTGTATTGCGAAAGTACAGAATAAGGTCAGTAGTGCGAGAACCTTTGGAAATGGCCAATCCAAATATATAAGTCAGTGATAATTACTGCAGTTTAAATATTTTCCCCCAAAACATGGCGTACCACAGGGTAACTACCTCAGACCTGTAGCCTATTAAGTTTACATAAGCGCAATAGTTGATAGAGTTCAAAATTACAAGACTAATTTCATGTCATACGCTGATGACGCTCAATTAAATATTTCTACTAAGCCAATTATTTAACCAGTTTATCAATGAAATTAATATGTGTATATCAAAAATATTTTTCATACTTAACACTTGAAAATTAAGGATAATACAATGGAGTTTTCTAGCCTTGATACAAAGCAACAGTTATTAAAAACGACATGACTTGCTACTGTAAGTCAATCTGCTATTTATCCCTCTAATACTTTCGCTACTCTAGGTGTTAAAATGTACAGTAATTTAGCATTTAATAACCACCTAAATAGCATTCGTAACAAATTAAATCTGAAATTAAAGAAAACCAAATAACAATTTATGTCACATCCAACTTCATGGAAACGGCTCAATCATTTATTCAAATCCTCGAACCTTGATTAGTTAAAAAATCTCTTTGTTACCCTTCCAAATGAATACAGTATATCCATAAATAACAAAACTCAGCAGCATGATTAATCACTGAATCGTATATATAATGACGTCATTCCTCCTATTCTCATACAGCTGCATTGGTTACCTGTGGTCAAACGAATTCAGTTTAAAATCTGAATTCTTGTTTTAGAATACTTAAATAGCATTGATTCTTTATATCTATCCGACCAAGTAATCAGATACCGACCACCCAGATCTCCTCGATCGTCCTCTTCACTCAATATTATCAAACCACTTATGAAAAGAACAATGGGAAACGTCCATTTCAACATACAGACAATTTACTTTGGAATTGTCTCCATCATCTAATCAAATCATCAAAAAATACCTCAAAATATTTATTTTTGACAATTGACCTCTTTTCATAAAGATTTTTATTTTTATTTCAGTCTTACTTTTTCATAGCTCATTATATGTGTTTATGTAATGTCATTGTAAAGTGACTATTATATAAATGTCATTAAGTATTATTATAAATTATTCAAACATTACTTAAGTATTATTTGACGTACTTCAGGTTTGCGCCTGCAGCATCGCCTCCAAAAATTGCCATACCATCCTGGAGGAGGGTCACTTGCCGCCTGTCGCCTCGGAAGGTAGAAACGGAACGGTGTTCGACACCAACAAGTTCATGAACTTCGAGTGCGACGACTTTTACACAGAGAAGTGCGGCAAACACAGACTCCTGTGTCACATCTCCTATTCCAGGGATGGTCTCTTCTGTTCGGTGGTTAAGGAAGCCACTGTTACGGTAGCCGATGGAAGGACCTGTAATATGGTAACAATGTTTCATTTATAGTTTCTTACCATATATATTTTTTAACTCAGTTTGATGTGTTCTTGTCATATTGTTTTCGTAACTATATTTCATTCATAGTTTCTTACCATATAAATTTGGTAACTATATTTCATAAATAGTTTCTTGACGTATAGTTGTGGTAACTATATTGTATTCATAGTTTCTTACTATATAGTTATGTAACTGATTTTATATTTTCTTGGCATATAGTTTTGGTAACAATCTTTCATTCATAGTTTCTTACCATATAGTTTTATTAATTATATTTAATTTATAGTTTTTTACCCAACAGGTTTGGTAACCATGTTTCATTCATAGTTTCTTACCATATAGTTTTTGCAACTATATTTCATTCATAGTTTCTTACTATATAGTTATGTAACTCGATTTGGTATTTTCTTGCCATATAGTTTTGGTAACTAAGTTTCATTCATAGTTTCTTACTATAAAGTTGTGGTAATTATATTTCATTCATAGTTTCTTGCAATATAGTTATGGTAACTAATTTCATTCATAAGTTCTTACCATATAGTTTTGGTAACTCGGTTTGGTATTTTCTAGCAATATAGTTTTAGTCAAAATATTTTATTTATAGTTTTTTACTATAAAGTTGTGGTAATTGTATTTTGTTCATAAGTTCTTCCCATATAATTTTGGTAACTGTATTGCATTCATTGTTTATTATCATATAAGTTTGGTAACACTGATTCATTTATAGCTTATTATCATAGCCTAAAGGTTAAATAACTATGTTTTATCTAGAGTTTATTACCATATAGTTCTGGTAATTTGGTTTGGAATTTTCCTGTCATATAGCTTTGGTACCTATGTTCCATTCATAATTTCTTACATGTAATTTTGGTAACTCGGTTTGATATTTTTTTACCATATAGTTTTAATGAAATAGTTTTTTATAGTTCGAAAGATAACGTTTGCATTCAGTTTTATATCTTGGATGGTCCTTAATAAGTTGTTCATGCTTGAACGGAATAATTAAAAAAACAGATAAGTGACCATTCAACGTCATCAAAACGGTTCATATGTTATTAGCTTTATTAAACAAATATATTGCTTAAATTTATTGTATATCACTGAGAGAAAAAGACTAATAAGTAATAGTTCATATGAGAAGATACACAATAAATGATGAATAAATGTTCGTTTGTCGTATTTTTTGACCTGATTAATTAGCTCAATTGTTTTTCATGAAAAACAAAATTGAACAAAAGAAGAACAAGTCACGACATAATTTTAAAATTGTCAACTTAACATGACTCTCAATGTATACAAGGTTAAAACTGAACTACAAAAAGCAAAACAATCTCGCGTGTCGTTGATTAGTAATTCTTTGTTAGGTCGTCGACGTTGTCGTATTTTATTTCCTTTTTCTTGTTGTCTATATTTTTTTCTTCAAGAGTTATTTTTTATTTTGTCGTCGTTGTTGGGTTTTGTACGTCGTCGGTGTAGTCGCTTTTATTTTGTAATCACTGACGACGCCTTCATTTTTTATCTTCTTTTCTCTTTGTCAGTATCGTTCTCCTTTTGTCGCCATTATCGTCTTATTTTGTCAGCTCCTTTTTTTGTTGTCTTTTTTGCATCACTGTCTTTTTTCAGTGGACGTCGTATTTATTATAAAGTTACACTTTAATTTTCCAGTAAGGCTAATCATTTTGTGCCAAAAAAATCCGAATGTGATTTTCAAAGATAACATTGCAGAGAAAAAATTAAAATTTTAAGTAAATCTATATTTAAAAAAAATATAATCTTTCATTATGAATAACAATTATCCTTAAGAAACAGTAATATTTTTTTGATGTTTAACATAAGTCATACAAATCTTCAATATTTAATGTTCAACTTTGTTTGTTATTCTATGATGAACTCCAAAACACTTTAAATCATGTTGTGGCACCGTTTCAGTGCTTAGAAATAACATTCAACAAAGCATAGACTTTTATTTATGTAAACATCGAAAAGTTCGTTGTATTTACTTCTTAAGCAAACATTGTGCAGCTACTAACAACCAATCAAGCCAATTACTATCTGGAAGATCATCTTGTATAAACAAGTGCCTAAGTGAATTTTATTTTAAGATAGTGATTATTTGTGCTAAAATTTAGATGCACGTTCAAAGATGTACACAAGAAAACAACTTGGATTTTTATGCTCATGCTCAAATCCTAAAGTTTATTATAATGAATAACTAGTGTATAAGCTACAATTTATAGATAAATTAATAGATGTTACAATCATTGGGGACAGTTTTTAAAAATTAAACTAACGAAATGATTTCAATGTTTTTGTTTGTTTTAGTTATATTTTATGTTTATGTTGTTCTCTTCTTTTTTTTCAATCTGTATTCGTTTTTTTGCAAAAGTTCAAAATATAATTTTTGTTTTTACCCTTACGAGAACATTTACTGAGAATTAAATTAGCAATAAAACCATATATTGTTCACTACATATTCACACACTCGACACAATGACATCCGGCTATGCATTACGTTCTGTTTAATTTGTTGTTTAGGGTGCTGGGTTAAAGTGCTGTCAAGCCTACGGCTATAAAAAATGTTTTCGGCAATTCAAGAATATTGTTTTAGTCTGTGGATCCGCCTCAACTCCAACAATCAATAAAAGTTTAATGAGGCTAGACTGTATAACAGTCTATTAAAATCTACGTATTTTTTTCTCGCTAAACAACTCTTCAAAAATGGTTTTGCTGTATAAGGGAGGTTTGCAACATAATTTCAAATGAGTAACGTCTTTTTTCGGAGATATGAACGGTTTATGAAGGTTTCAGACATGTGTAAGGTATATGGCAGAGGAACTTGTCGAAAAAATAATCTATAATCAAAAAAATATAAAAAAGTACGTTGAAATAATTTGTATACATAACTGTTTATTTTACTTCATTTAGGGATCTTTAGCAGGACAAACATTCTATAACTTTTTTGAAGCAAGGAAGAACGGAGATGGAAACGACTCGACGACTGAAACTGCAGACGAAGCAAACCAATACGAATCGTTTGGCGAAAATGAAACGAACGAGGGAAACTTCCTTAGCGGAACCGTAGGAAATGCCAGTGAAGAACGCCCGATTGACCCCATTTTAGAATTCGTGCGTGGATTTTTATTTTTTTTATTTATTATATTATTGATTGATAAGAAACAGATTAACAAAATATAGATATTGATTTACAAAAAACATATTAACATAAGATTGATATTGATTTACAAGAAACTTATTAACAAAATATAGATATTGATTTACAAGAAAAAGATTAACATAAGATAAATATCAATTTACGATAAATTTATTAACAAAATAAAGATATTGATTAATAAGAAGAAGATTAACGGAAGATTAGTATTGATTTACAAAAAACAGATTAACGAAGATAAATATTTATTTGCAAGAAACATATTAACAGAAGATAAATATTGATTTACAAGAAACACATTAACATAAGATATATATTTTTTTACAAGAAACATATTAACAGAAGATTTCTATTGATTGATAGAAAAAAGGTTAACAAAAGATTGATATTGATTTATAAAAAACAAATTAACAAAAAATAGATTTTCATCTACAAGAAACATATTAACACAAGACAGATATTGATTTACAAGAAACAGATTAACAGAAGATTGATATTAATTGATAAAAAAACAGATTAACAAAAGAAGATTAACAGAAGATAGATATTGATTGATAAGACAAAGGCTAACAGAATAATCCTTACTAGCATTGTAGTCATTAATCCTCAGCTATTAGTCAAGGGAAACTCTAAAACTCTTCAGCTAATGACTATGGGAAAATCAAGGGTTAGTGACTTATCCTTGTCTATTAGCCACATTTTTTTTGGCTAATCTATGGCTAAATGAAACGGGTATCTTTGGCTAAAAGCCAAAAGGAAGCCAGCTATCAGCCAACTATCCCCCCAAAAAATCTGGCGAATAGCCAAAGTTTTTTGGCTAAAAATGTTAAATTATAAAGCTTATTTAATTGAATAAATACACGCAAAAATATATTATTATTATTACTATTACTATTAATTTTCCTATCTATTTTTTAATTTAGTTTGATAATTTTTCAAGTTTTAATTTAAATTTAATATTACCATCCTGACTTAGATGGGGCTCGAACTCGGTCCCCTGCGATCTTGTCTCTGACACTCTGTTCATTGCGCTACGGGGAATTTGTAGACCTGTATATTGAAGAATTTAAAGTGTCTTTCTTTGTATTTTCTTTTCAATTAAATAATTTTTTATAGTTAACTTGTTTTGTTAATGTATGTTATACTAGTAGCTAGTTATACATTTATTAATAAATTTTAAATAACTTCTAGCTTATATTTTAGTCAATGATTTTTTAAACATTTTAAAACTGTCATATACATCGGCCACGATAACTATATATAGTATACTAATTAAATAGAGTTGTTGTATCTAAACTTAATTTTTTTTTCATATATCCTAATTTATTTAACTTAGATATGTTAAATTAGAATTTATGTGGGGCCTGCGGAGTTCATTTGGTTATGGGTGAATCAACTAGCAAAAATCGGTGAAGCGCGAGTTCAATGTTGAATATTATAGCCCTCATTTTTGAACTTTGAAAGTTTATGTAAAATACTAATTTATGTACTATTACATAAACAAATATATAGTACAATATATATAAATAATCAAACGCAGAAGTGCTTTATCACTCTTATTATATATATAAAACTATTATATTACATCAATAAGTTAATGAAAGTTTTTAGTAGAAAAGCTAGAGACTATCTGATCAAAAAAGTCTCCCAAGAGTGGGTTCCGCCAATTTTCTTAGTACTGGTACTAATTATAGCTTATATTTAGATTACATATTTTTCTTTTGTTGAAAAAAAACAAGTTAAAACCCACGTTGAAATACGTTTAATTTTTTTCGCTGAATGTTTTTTTTGTTAAAGAAAAGTTTTCTTGAAATTTTATTAATTAAAAAAAATAAAACTAACAAGGGATATACCATAGCTAATAGCCAAGGGTAATTTTTCTAAATTAGCCAGCTATAATCCCTTTCAAATTAGCTAGCTGATAGTCGTAGGGAAATCCTTGAGGTCTTTTACAAAACTTAACATTTACCAAGTTTTAGATACAAAACAGAATGTCTAACTCTAAATACTTTTGAGCGAAATGGTTAAGTTTTTAGCTTGAATAGTTACATAACATTTTGTTAAACGAAAGTTTTTTTTAAGACCATGTTTACTAATACTATCATGAATATTTTTTTTAAAATAACATTTACTGAGTTATTTCCATAAAATAAAAATTTTAACTCTTAGCTGAAAAAAATACAATTTTTTGACAAAATTTAGGCCTTTATTAAAACTTTAGTTTGATTTCAATTCAACTTAACAAAAACTTTGATTGAAAAACGTTTTGGTAAATTTTTTTGTTGAAAAAATATAAGTTAAAAACCCAAGTTAAGAAATGTCTAATTTTTTTAATTAGTTTTTTGTCTGGCTAAATTTTTCCGTTAAACAAAAGTTTTAATTACTAATTAATTTTTTAAATTGAAAAAAATATATATGAAAACTAACTTTAGGGATAGAAAATAGCCAAATGAAATTTTTCAAAATTAACCAGCTATCGTCCCTTTCAAATTAGCTAACTGATAGATGAAGGGACACCATTCAGCTTAGTCCCATTCGTAAATAGCTATCTATTAGCTAAAGGAAAACCCTCCCTCTTGACCCCCTTGAAAAATAGCCAAAAATTAGCGGCTATTAGCCATATAAATTGTTTGATATTGATTTATAAGAAACAGACCAACAAAGATAGATTTTGATTTACAAGAAACATATTATCAAAAGATATATATTTATTTACAAGAAACATATTAATAGAAGATTGATATTGATTGATAAGAAGAAGATTAACAAAATATAGATAATGATTTACAAGAAACAGATTAACAATAGATTGATATTGATTTCCAATATCAGAAGATAAATATTGATTCATAAATAACAGATTAACAAGGGTTATATATTGAATAAAAAATAAGTTGTACATTACATTGTTTTCAAAAATAGTGCAAACAGTTCTGTTGATAAAAATATTCGTATAAAGTGATTAGATACCGAAACTTACTACAAAGAGGTCATTGTAGGCGAAATAAGATGTCAGCTGAATGGTGTCATTAATATGATGGTACGTGACAGGCACACTTGTACAATTTTGCAATTTTAATGCCTTCCTATTAGAGTCATGTTTTTATTTTAAAGTCTGTTGTTAAATAGTTTTCTATAGTTTCACAACTTTGAGAAGTTTACTAACTTCAACTTCTGGCTTATGACCTAGTTTTCTATATGTGTTTTGTTAAATTAAATTTGTTAAAGTCGTTAAAGTATGTTTTGTTTTTTCAAGATATGTTCATGCGAGTTGATATCTTTAAAAAGCTACTGTATCGATATTATGAGAAAGGAATCTAAACAAATGGAGTTTGAGACTGACCAAAAGTTACACATTGGAACCGAAAACACACTCTCTTGTTCCGGCTTGATAAACCCTGACTGCGGTAACTTTCAGACCAAATGTGTTTTGTCATCTGATTCTTTAACAATGTCTTGTTCTGATGCTGGGAATTTCATTTTCAATTACGGAGACTACAGTGCCTGTACCTTGGTGAATATTTTTTTGAACTCATCATGATTTGACATTTTGTACTTTTAAAGTAGTAACTATAGCAACAGTCATAATTTAAAATGTTTATGTGGCGCTACAATGCCATAAAGCATACACGGAAAAATTGGGGAACGACGTTCATTGCAAATACCATTTCTCAAGGAGAAAAGTGCTAGGTTTTTCTAAAAAAAAAGACTTAAAATACTAAACATAAGGCTTTATACAAAAATCGGATTCTGTTGTTTATCATTTTCATGGAACTACGAGAGAATTGGAATTTATGTACTGAAATTATCTGAAAAAATGGACTACCTAAGTTGTATTATTTATGCAGTTTTCAATATAGAGTATTACATCAATCCAAAATTGATGTAACAAATAATCAACCATTTTTCAGAAAAACCTGTAGCTGATTAACCTTAATTAAAGAAAAGTTTACTTTTTCAAATAAATTCTTGAAATGTATTTATTGTTAAGAATAGAAATCCATTTAGTTTTTTATATATTAATATAGATATTTGGTAGGATGTGCAATGATATGTTGTATACATTATTAAAAATGATGTCTTGAATCATTGATTTGTAATTGTATATACTTCATTTCAGGGTAACATGGCCTTAAAAGCTGTAAAAAATGTAAGTAATACACACATACACACTAAAAAACAAACATACCTACCAAATTTATTTGCCAAAATATTAATATTTTTTTTGTATTTATTGGATTAGTAATTAAAATTTAAGATAATAGTAATAACTGTAATTGTTACTTTTAACACTTTAACCGTATCATGACACACCGGTGATTCATGTTGACCAATGTCTTACTCCTTATTATGACACACCCCTGTGTCATAACAAATTAATTCATGTTTTTTAATGTTTGTTTACAGTTATACTGTACAAACTTTATTTCTTTTATTTCCAATCGATACTTGAAGCGATTTTACAAATATTTATTCCATATAAACAAAATAAATTCAAACAAAAGTA
>JARUHE010348929.1:0-10148 GCA_031471125.1 Archaeomysis grebnitzkii | reverse complement strand
AGAGATGATACGTTGAAACATGTTTAGCCTCCTATGAACATGACTCAAAAGTAAGTAATACAACTACTATTTGTAGACTTCCAATGGAAAAGTGTTATAGAATGTAAAAATATCGGCCAATATTATTTTCAATTATGTTCATTTTTTACTTTTGCCGTCTGGCCCACTGTGCAATGCCTTTATTATTACTTGTCATTTTTAAATTATGTTTATTGTCATTTTGAAATATATTTTCATGATGTTTTACATTTTATGAATTGTATACACAATAAAAACCTTATATAGCCATTTACATGCATTTAATATGATTTATTTATGGTTTGCTTATTCGCGTCTTTATTACTCAAATCAATCATTACATAACTAAATTCATCATTACTAGATAAGGGCACTTAATCACTATAAATATTAATTAATGCTATGTGTTAAAAAAAAAATGCACTAATAACATAATAAAGCCACGAATGAAACAAAATATGCTTGCCATATAATGCTATTATATAATCCTTGTGCAGTATAATGAAATATGTTATATTATAATAAAAATAAAAAACATATTGAACACACTGCGGAAATATATGTATAAGACACCCACAATGCTATGAAATTAAAGAACACGATTGTAAATCAAATGAGTTCATGGCTCGGTATGCTAGGCCATCGCATAGTAACACATAAGAACCTTGGCCTATCTTGATCATTTTTATGGGATCCATTATTTTATTAGATGACAGTTCATATTTGAAGATTAATTAATAGAACAATTTTTTAACCTTCATTACTTTTATACCGAGTTTATGATACTTTAGTTAGAATGCACAGTTTACACATTATACTTTAATGTAATGAAACTGTTGTTCTATAAATTATTTATTAAAAATAAATGACTAAACAGAATATGTTAATAATTCTTAGATGTACATGCAATTTATGAACTCAAGGCCAAACACTAAGCATTGAAGTCAACATTAAAAAAACTGCTGATCATCCATATTGAAAATAAATGTAAAGACGGTACGAAGAATGGACACGTCCCGAGAAGATGTCATGAGAGGAGAGGAAACATTTTATGGGAAAGACTCCCAAGAATAATTTAGACAGATGTCAGATGGACAGGGCAGAACAGTGAGAGGAAGGCAGACGATTAGGTGGATGGACCGTGGGAGTGAGAAGTGTGTGATCGACCAATAAAGCGTGATGCTGAGAAGGAAGGTTGTTCGATATTGAACCGGAATTACGGCCATAAAATATTTTTTTACGTTTTATCCAATTGTCAAACGTTTTGCTAAAATGTTTTATAGTGCCTAACTAACATTTGTCATTAGAGCGTACTGTTTGTTTAAATGTTTACATTGTTGCAATGTTTGAGGGTTGGTTTGATCCTTTTTAAGTTTGTCTTTTAACGCACTAATTTTTCTATATAATTCAACTCGGTATATATGGACGATATTTCAAACTCGGTTGCAAAAATGTGTATGTGACTTAACATATACCAACAAAAAAAAACCAATCATCTTCTTGGCTGTGTAAGTCTCTGTAAACGTTGAATGGCTTACTTGGAAAGACATTTTTAAATAGCACCACAATGACGTGCTTGAGTCATTCTATGAGAATGAGAGATTATACTTATTTATTTTCTGATTGATAATATTAACGAACATTATCTTCATTTACTTTTTTGCGGGACTGATGTTACTTTGGAAATCTATTATCACATCGAGCTCCTATATCGTCGAATGATTAATGATTAAATCCTATCTAAACTAAGAAGGCGAACAAAAACAAACACCCTGATATGTTTCTCTCCTAAGCACACAAAACCTTTCATTACATCAACACCAAAACATCAATTTATGACACTGCTGTCATCTCGGCTGAAATGTCTGCCTCTTTATGGTGAATAGTTCATACTTTGATAAATTGGGTTGTGGAAATTCATTAGTTCGTTCAAATAAAAATTTGGGCAAATATGCAGTTTCAAGTAAATTTGTTGGCTGTTGTAAAACATTGGAACATAAATAACAAAGTGAAAATTTATGTTCTAATTATAAAGATGATTAAATAAAAATAATTTGAAGCTGAAGATGACAATGTTAGGTTGTATTTGAATACTCGAATGCTTAGTCTTAAACTAATTTTCACGCAAGCACAAGTGCACACGGACATGCAAGTTCATATGGACATGTGTGTACGCATTCATACGGACATGCTTAATTATACAATATACGTACACACCGTTTCAACGTGAAATATTTTCATCTCCATTATTTCAAGAGGCTTTTAGCAATTTGCATACAAGTATTGTTCATAGAAACCAGATTTTGATTTATACAAACCAGACCATTAGATTTAATTACCAACTCTGCTTCGCTTTTAAATAACATGTCCGAATGTTTATGTTTGCTCATTAGGTCAATGGTTTTAATGGAGGTTTGTTTATTATGAACGCTTGGTCAATAAATCAATCTAGGTTTCTATATGAACTATTATTCATTATATAAATAAACATTTTATTTGTTAATAGTTTTTATTGAATAAATAATTTAGCTTTAATTAACTATATAATTTAACTTTTGTTAAAGACATAATTTAATTATTATCAAATATATAATCTAGCTTTCGTTAACTATATAGTTTTACTTTTATTAAGTATATAATTCAACTTTTATTAAATATATAATTTACTTTTATTAAATATAAAATTTTGTTTGTATTAAATATGTAATTTAACTTTTATCAAATACATAATTTAATTTTTCATAAATATATAATTTAACTTTTATTAGTTATATAATTTAATTTTTTTATATATAATTTTTTGTCGAGCGTGCGTAGCGAAGCACTACATAGGCGTAGCTATTCCGATGTCGTCGTCGTCCTCGTCGTCGTCGGCGTTAGACAATGACTTGAATGCTTATATATAATCTATATTATTACTATTTCTTTTCATATAGGCTTGGTTTTCGGTTTTAATATATAGGTATTTTTATTTGATTTTATCACTTTTTATCTACATTTTTTCATCAAATTAACTTAAAATATGTTTTCTTATTTTGTTTTTATTCATGCATCAATGGATTGGAAATGAAGTATACATAAATAGTCTCTAAAATGATTTTTTGATTAAATGATGTTTTCTCACTTATAATACCATTTTTGATTGACATTTGTGGAGATATAATTTTTTATAAAGTTACTGAATAAATCATCGCGAAATATTTGAACGTTCGATTCGTGGATTATTTTTATTTTGTTTTTGAAAGGACTAAAAGTTGTTCAATAAAACTCAGCAATTTTTGTGAGTTACCACTCTGTACGCTATAAAGGTTCATTGAAATTAAATCGTCCACGGATCGCCTAGTTGAAAGCTTGCCAACGAATAACTAATTAATAATTTAAAATTCTATGTGGTTAAACTGATCTTAATGCTTTTCTTTTGAATGGGTTAATTTGTAATTTCCAAAATTCATATTTCTTTGAAACGTGAATTATTTTGATAAATTTTCTCAAAAAAGAAGGAAAAAATTGATCCCAGTAATTTGCTCAACGTTGTCTTGTTTTTGAAGATACCTTCAAAAAGGTAAAAGGTGTCCTTATTCTGTTTTTACTTTTGTTATTACAAAATCGATGGAGCTGTTTTCGTTTTTAATTATCCCCTAATTAACTGTAAACACTATTGTAGCAAAATTAATCTGAGCGATAGCTTACTCACTCAGTCTAAAGTAAAGAAAAGTCAAGCTCAGTTGTGGAAGCACGCCAGCGGCTCAAGCCGACATATATCATATGTATATTGATTATATGGATGTAAAACACACATCTTAAACTCTTGTGAAACGTTTGTTCACAATACATGAATAAAACTAAACAAATATAGTTTTTACCCTTTATTTTTTCCATCTAAAGTTTCTTTTAAGTTTTTAACGAGTTAATATGAATTTAAAAACATAAAAACTAATGATAACATTTATATATCCCAACAAATACGTTTTAAATATTGTGGACCTGAGTTCAAATTTGATTACCACAATATATGTGACTTTGGCTGAGACATGTAACCAATCATTCAAAGGAAGGGATCTACAATTAAATTGTCCTTAATATAAAGTTTCACATCTTCAACTGTCAACTTGAATAATTCTCAACCAAAAACAAATTTCCATTTTGTTGTTTCAACATTTTGTGTTCTTTCCAATTATTTTATATTGGGTTTTATTGGCAATGTAACATAAGAGTATTGCTATTGGTTAAAAGTATTTTAAAGATTTGTTTGTATAGATGCAATAAAGAGGGTTGTTAAAAAGAATATGTATTGTCTTATCATCAATACATATAAGGTTTATAATTATTGCATTTTTTTACTTTTCCAGGCTTAACAGAGAAGGAAAGTCCACCATTACCCAAGATGTTCAGATGATACCACACACACACACACACACACACACACACACACACACACACACGCACGCACGCACGCACACATGCACACGCATACGCACACGCAAACGCACACACATATTCACACTCACACACACTCTTCAAACTAAATCATTTTTATTTTCCTAAGTTTATTTATCTGTGAGAAAATAAGTAGCTCTCGACGATTACATATTTTGATATAACCTTTAATATGCTTACTGGAAGTATTCATCTTTGTTTACAGTCATTAAGAATCTCAAAGTCATAAAGAAATCTTACTAAATTCTGGAAATTTACTTCCGTTCACGTTCACAACATCTTTGTTTACAGTCATTAAGAATCTCAAAGTCATAAAGAAATCTTACTAAATTCTGGAAATGAACAATAACATCCAAATAAATGTCAGAAATAATTTTATTTTTACATAATTACGATTTGTTCTAATTTAAATTATTTCAGTGCAACTGATAACATTTTTGGCGTTTATTATAGAACTTTATTGTTGTCAGTTTCATTAATGAGACTTCATTAAAAATTAATTAGAAATTTAATCAATTAAAAGTTTTGAAAGAAACAGGAGAATATACTAATATATTAGGGGAAGAATTCCTTCTCTTCATCAAACTTTTTGAAATTTTATTATTAAAACTTGATTTTTCAGGAATAAAGTAATATTATAAAATGCAATAAAATTATAATAATTATGACAGTAAGAGTAACGTAAATTATAAAGCAAATAATACTACTAATGATAGTTGTTATTGTAATTGATTTTCTATATTTAAATTTAAATTTATTCACATAAAAATTTTATAATTATTCGGCTAACTAGATAAAATTTACATTTTATAATTTAGTTGCAATACAGAGTATGAACATTTTTATAGTACGAGTATGTTATTTACACTAATAATAATAACAATAATAATAATAATATCATCAATAGCACTAATATATAATAATAACCGGCGCGGCGGTCGCACCAAACAAAAATAATAATAACAATAATACAAATGATGATAATGTTAACAATAGTAGTAATAATAACAATACTAATAACACAAACAATGATAATTTTAACAACATAAGTAATAACAACAATAATAATAATAATACTAATAATATTAATAGAGTCTAGAGTTTATTTTGTTCTGATATAATCGAAGAAGGTTGCAAGCTTGCTAGGTTGATCCAGATCGTCTAAAATGGATTTTAATTCTAGTGTTGCTGCCACGTGATCTCAACCGACTTTTTGTCCGCATCGCATCACTTTTCCGCGTTCAAATACGTATTGTCTACGAGATTTTAAAAATTTGCGCGTTCAAAACGTATCACGTTTTCAAATCGTATTCACAACGAGTTAAAAACACATGACTATTCGACATAATTTCAGTACATTTTAGTACTAATCAACGTTTGAATCAAAAATTCAATCAAATTTTGAATATACTTCAACAAGTGAGTCCATTTTCTGAAATAAGGCAAGCGGCCATTTTGCTTCTACGTTTTCAGATTTCTCATGACCAAAAACAACCAGTTTACGAGGCCTGTCTAAGAAGTATCCGATCTTAGGCCATAATAAATATTTCACATACCTGACAGGGTTTGGACCCTAATCCCCTTCAAAGGAGGCCCCTTGTGCTTGCACACATTTAGCCCGCCCTTGGCTTAATAACAACAGGTTGACGCATAGGAACGAAATAATCGTACATTCCTATATTTAACTTAGCCATGGCTTCAGCGGGGCAAAGTTTGACCCATTTAATTTACCGTACTTTCAAGACCAAAACAAACATGTTTCTTATTTATTAGCTCAAACTACTTAAGATGGTAATTAATTTGCCGTGTTTATTCATGTAATGGTGAAAATAAGTTTGGGAAGCATTTAGGTTTCCATCTTAAATAGGTCTATTGAAAAATGACAGCATATTTGTTTTCGTCCTTGAAAGCACGGTATATTAAATGGGTCAAATTTTGCCCCGTTGAAGCCTTGGCTAAGATAAATATCGGAATGCACGATTATTTTGTTCCTATGCGTCAACCTGTTGTTATTAAGCCATGATTTTAACATTGATCGAACGGCAAGAAAGTTAATCCCGTATCAAGAAAAGATGAGTCCAGAATGTATTGTGTAATAGGATTTCGATGTGAAAGGCCTGTAGTAGAGTCGGCATTGTCTTAGGCTACACCCTCAGGTATGGGTAATAATTAATAGTAATTAAACACACTCGGATATGGGTAATAATTAATAGTAAATAATTATTAATAAGTTAATAAGTTAACTATTATTAATCAGTTAAAAAATTACTTATTAATAATAATTAATAAATTAATTATTATTAATAATTAATAAACTCAAATGTCAACCTATTGAAAACCCTTCAGATCGCAATAAGAATAGTCACCACAGGTGATCAGAGTTGAAGAAAACTTTGGTCGATATCACATTTATAGTATCTATGCTACCAGTTATGTTTCCAATGTTTTTTTGTATTAGTCAACATTTTATGGCAATTAACAAGGAAGGCTTGTAGTGGAGTCGGCGTTGCTTAAGGTCTGTTACCAATATGTGACGTTCCTTCGAAGCAGATGTATGGTTCGTATGTCAGGATGTATGGTTCGTATGTCAGGATGTATGGTTCGTATGTCAGGATGTATGGTTCGTATGTCAGGATGTATGAACTCATCTGCCCCATAATGGCAAGTGATTCCAACTTAGGTCGTTGAAATTTGCTTATAAAGTATTCATTCACAGACGATTATTCTATCTACTTGATCACTAAATATTAAGTTTAACCTCTTAACTAGCATAGACGAGTTAACTCGTTTTGACCCAAATTCCATTTTTCAAATTTACTATACTATAGTTTAAGCAAATAAAGAAATTCGTCTAAAACAAAACGTTTTTGTCAGAAAACCTGCCGGGTAAGGGGTTAATATGCTTGTCCAATAATAAAGAACAATTAGATGCCTTGTAAAAACTAGATCTTAAAAGACTAAACTAGACCTGAAAACAAAAAAGTCGTTTGTTAGAAAAGAGAAATTAAAATGGCAAAATTTTTAAAATTTTGTTAGAAGGAGGTTGGGTCAGACACTACTCAGTAACATTGGATCATGTGATGGTGTTCTGACCATAGAAACTCATGATAAGGTTATAATTGGCTGATTTATTTGTTTCAAGTCCTTTTACACCCTTCATGATCAACGATACTAGGATTATATCTGTTTATTATTAAAGACTTATCATTAATATAAAACATGATCGACAATACCACAAGTGAGGTAAGCTCCAGGTTATTTGAATGTGGGTTACCTCACTTGTGCGATTGTCGATCCACATATAGCATCAACACTACATACGGCACCTCCAAAGATACATGGTTAGGGTTGCCACATTAGGGATATATGGATCGACAAAGGCACAAGTGATGTAACCCACATTCATTCAAATAACGTAGAACTTACCTTACTTTATCCAATTGTAATATATTGCCCAATTAGGGGACTTCTCATGGGGCGGAAAGGAATGATAGTTGAAGGAATTGTGCCAAAAATGTAAATTTTTGATTAGGTTTTTATGTTAATAATTAAAAAAAATTGTTTACTATAAATCATCCTATATAATAATACAAATCGTGTATTGGTGGATTGATCTGTATGTTGGTTGGTTGCAATTAGTTTAATTTGGTATCATAGATGCTATTCAACAGCAAATAATGTGATAGCCTTTTGTTTGCATTCAGTCTGTTATTTTTGACGGGTAATACATCAGTTTTATTATAAGACTTCATATTTGCTTAGAACTTTTTAGTTTGAAAAATGAAAAGTATTTTTCAAAATGTATGAATTGAAACGAATATTTTTCAGGCTGCCAGATGCACAATGCAAAGTGAAAGAGACGTTGTCACTCGAATTGGGTAAGTTTCTTTTTTCAGCTTTTTTAAGCTATTTTTTATTTTTTTTGCTTAGAGTTTATTAGATTTATTTTTTCCCTTTTATTTATATGATTTCATTATTTTTTGTTAATTATTATTATTTATTTATGTTTGTTTTTTAAATTCTTTGTTAAGGTTTTATTTTGTTTTTGTTTTTCTGTTTAAAGTTTATTTGATTTAGTTTTCTCCATTTTCATATGATTTAATTAATTTGCATTCGTTATTATTTGTATTTATTTTCTAAATACCTTTTTTATTATTTATAAATTTCTTCCGGCATTCAGTTCCACAAGTGCCGACGAAATGTGCAACTTCTACATGATGTACTGGACAGAAACGAGGAAGGGGATGTCCAAAAAAACCTGCTTTACCCTCGGTCCTCCTTTCTACTACTGGACCAGAGGAGGACTTCGGGACATCCCTGACACGGATGCCTCCTCACTCTCGGTGGGAACCTCGGCGCAGGAGTTGGGCATCGAATCCCACATCACTTATTAGGACACGTGGTCACGTGGTTAGTGTCACGGTGCTACCACGTGATTAGTGTCACAGTGTTACCACGTGATTAGTTTCACGGTGTTACCACGTGACTATTAGTGTCACGGTGTTACCACGTGATTAGTGTTACCCAAGTGGTTAAAATGTGTGTTACCACATGTTATTTGTTTGCCTGTGATACAACGTGATTAGGATAACTATAACACCACGTGATTAGCGTCCCTACATTTCCAGGTGATTAGTGTAATTGCATTACCACGTCATTGATATGACCACGTAACTAGCGTGACGTTATATTCGTGTGACCATGCATGCTATTAGCGTCATAACATGATTAGTTTAATCGCATAGTCAAGGTCACTACGTCATCATGTAATTAGCGTGACCATGTTATCAGAGTAACCACGTGATTAGCGTGACCATGTAACCACGTGGTTGGCGTGACCATGTGATTAGAGTGTATATGACCACGTTATTAGTGATTCCAAGACAATGAAACCAATATGACTAAATTATCACATAATCAGCGTGTCGAAAAGATAGACATGAGTATACATAAAAAAATCAAGTATTACAAATTAAAAAAAAAAGTTTTTTAAAAATATAATATGATTACATCAATAATGTTGGAATAAATATTATATTTAAAACTCAAAACTTTTATGTAAACTTTTTTCAAGTTTAAAAAAATACATTTTTAGGCAAACACCAAACATAGACTTTTATTAATAAATATGAAAGATCGATATTTTGTATTTTTTTAAAATTGTTTATTTATTTTTATAAGTCTGCATTAACAAATTTTTGTAAAAACAATTATTTTTATTAGTATTGTTATTTTAGTCCATTATTAATAAGTTAATTTATTTATGTGTTATTAAATTTATTTATAAGTTTAATATTTCAGTGATTATTTAGTTTAAAAATAGTTGGGTTTTATTAGCTATTTGCATGTGACTTTAAAAACTAAAAATATATTTTACAAACATTTTTTATTTATTTTTATTTCTTTTTTATTTTGAATACAAAAATAGAAAACTTAGTGTTATTATTTTGTTGTTTTTATTTGTTAATAAAACAATTGACAAGTTAAAAAAAATTATTTTATTTTTATTTTTCCGTTTATTTTATTTTATGTTATACTGTTTTTAGCGGATAAAACTTCAGCAATGGTAATGCGCAATTTTCTACATAAAGATAGTGGTATTCAACAAACAAATGCAGTTTATAAATATTGTTGTAAAACAGAAGGTTGTGCACTTCTTAATAACAACTACATTGGTAAGACGAGTACCACAC
>JARUHE010348918.1:0-10148 GCA_031471125.1 Archaeomysis grebnitzkii | reverse complement strand
AATAATTCATATTTAAGAGACGGGAATGGGAATGAACATGATGACGTATATAATAAGGGGGTGGAGTTATTGAGGAGGGGGTAGTTGGCGGGAAAAGTCTTGTCTAAAAGTGCGTTTTTTAAACTACTAGGTTATTTCATTATACTGTGATATTACTAAAACCTTCACACCGGTAGAATTATTTTCCGAAAAAAGAAAAATGTTTCAAATCTTAAAATTGGTAAAAGAAAGTATCTGCAAAAATGATCAAACTAGTTTTATTCATGAACAAAAAACAAGTAACTTGTTATAGGTAGTTATCGGCATAATTTGCAATAGATAATTATTGTACTAGGTAGCTTTAGATAACTATTTTACTAGCTGGTTATAGATAACTGTTGTACTAGTTAGCTTTATATAATATATCGCACTAGCAAACTTTAGAAAACTATCGTACTAACTAGCTTTAGATAACTATCGTACTAGATAGACTTAGATAACTACCGTACTACCTAGCTGTAGATAGTTATTGGACTAAATAGTTTTAAATAAATATCGTAAAAGCTAGTTTTAAATAAATATCGTAAAAGCTAGTTTAAAATAACTATTGTACTAGATAAATTTAAATAACTATTGTATTAGCTAGTTTTAGATAACTACCGTACTAGCTAGCTTTAGATAACTATCGTACTAGTTATGTTTTAAACAACTATTGTATTAGATAGCTTTAGATAACTATCGTACTAGCTAGTTTTAGATAACTACCGTACTAGCTAGCTTAAGATAACTATCATACTAGCTAGCTCTAGATAACTATTGTACTAGCTAGTTCTATATAACTGTCATACTAGCTAGCTTTAGATAACCATTGTTTTAGCTAGTTTTAGACAACTATATTACTAGCTAGTTTTAGACAACTATCAAAGAAAAGAAGAATATGTAAAAATATGAAATTATATTACTATAAACTTTTATAAACACATTTGACATACATGAACGACATAGATAATCTTTATAATAATATAATTTTACAATATTATAAAATAATGAAATTTAAAAAGTTGCCTTTTTACTATAATAATAAAACGAATTGAAAAAAATTGAAATATTAGATGAAAATAATAAAATAAATAAAAATAAACGAAATATTAGTTAAAATTATAAACTTAATTTGTTTGAAAAGAATGAGAAATAAAACAAATAAATGAAAAGTTTCTAAGTTAGTTTAGATTTTTTCATATGGCTCAGGCAGGATCTCAAATAATGATTTGAAAATAAAACAGTTCTAAATAATTTCTAAGGTCTGCTAAATGAAATCGAGTTTTACTTTAATAATGTAAGATATCATATGATTTGTATTATCTAAAATGTCTAACACTTGTATTACGTAATATGTCTTACAGCTGTTATAATAAAAGATACACTATGGCTTTTGTCTTTTATAGGAAAAAAATCGATCATCAATATATGATTTTATAAACATTTAAAGTGACTAGTAATTTAGAAATAATTGAATAGAGAACTTCATGGCCACTAAAACAGCAATTGGAAGGAACTAAGACAAATAAAACAAGGAAGCTCCTAATCTGATCAATTCCCTTTTGATAGTTTCCAAAACTATATTATTGCCATCCGAAAGTTAGTCAATAAAGTCCAATATGGAAAAAATGCAATGAAAAAGTCCTTTGCAAGTATGAAAATAAAAAAAATGTAAAATTAAATTGAAGCGCTAATGAAAGGTAATAATTTCACAGGTAATGTGAAAGGAAATTGGTAACATCAAAACCTGGAGATGAATTGTATGGCAAATTAAAATTCAAGACTGAGAATCAAACTTAAAGAATATTTTTTCCAAGATACTCCAAAGAATAACGTTATATCAAAGATTCCAAAGTGACAGACCCAAAACTCTTTTCTGGAAGTGTGAATAGCTTGAGCACGTCGTATAGACCATATTTCTTTTTATAGACATAAGAAAAGAAGGACCTCTTAAGACATACAATACAACATTCAAAAGATAAACCTTCTGAGACTAGATTTATTTTAACTGACCTTAGATTTTGTATTGTACAATATATTTAAATAGGGTTCAGATAAAAAAATCATATACCTTGGTCACACGACTATAGTAAGAACTAGAACATTAATGGGTGTCCAAGGTAAATATAAGCTGGGCCACTAGTGAGCCATCCAATGCATGGTAGCCTCATTTTTAGGGAACTACAAATTGTTAGTCTTCAAATTATTTTACTTAAAAACTGTCAAAAGGTCTAACGTAATAAATGTCAAATACTAAAAACGGTGAATTCTTTTTGAAAATTTGATTTTAAAGATTCATGCACAACTATATCTAATTTGTGAAAAAATTTATGTTCAAAAAATTTGATTAGCAAAAACTTAAGTTTTTTCAATTTTAAAAAGCCACCCATGTAAAAAACGCAAATAAAAGCATTTGAAAGGATTTTCTTTGCAGGTATGTTTTTGTAATGTTGATATGTCAAAGTCTTTAAATACATTATAGTTGAGAAAAATAATTTGTTTTGTCTGAGCTGTGGTCAATTTTTATATAGCATCACGCTGTCATTAATATCAATAGGAAGTGCATTTTAAATATTAAAATATCAGAATGGATACATCAAACGTAAGGTGTTAAATATAAATTAAATAATTTGAAAATGTTTTTTTTTATGAAAAAAAAACCATTTGAAGTATCAATCAGATAGATAAGTGATGTAATGAATGTTTTTCTCTGTCCTCAAGATTTGTGCTGTGGTTGCAGTTTCCAATCATGGTAACTTTCTAGGTATGATCTTTGATGATTGTTATTCCATATTTATTAATTAGATCTTTCAAATTGTATACGTTTTATATATGCATGCTTGATTCACATAAATTACAATCCTCCTTCGATGTTAACTTTTCCCAAAATATTGAGGAAATTGTCATGATGTCAAACTTTCATTTGAATATTAATAAATCATGGTTAAGTAACTAATTTTATTTCCTTCCTTCCACTTTCTTAAATGGTTGATGAACTGTTTCCTCAAAAACGTTGGTGTGCCATTCTCTCCTTACGTTTCCTTTATGATATTGGTGCCTTGGAACGCGGCGTTCTCTCCTTATGTCATCTGAACTGTTTGCAGACTTAATTATGTTGTATGTTGGAAAATTCCTTTCACTTCATTTGGTCTTAATTTGACTTGATGCGTATATTCTTTGTGTTAAACTGCTTCTCCAAAAATGCAATATTTTCCTTCAGAGCACCAATTACTTGTTGCAGTTCTTGTATGTCAGGGATGATTAATTGGTTTTGCTTTAGAATTTTGATTTTCTTTTTCTTTTGATTTTCTAATAGTTTCATTATTGGTAACTTTAGGGATTTTTTCTCTACGGGAGAAAACATAACATAACAATAAATTGAAATGATTAAAAATTCTGTATGAAATTATATTTTTTTCGTTCCAGTATGTTATATAAAAACGATTTATAAGAAAGATGATAACTATTTTAATTTTAATTTAATGTTCAACTAGCGAAAATTCATTTAAGAAAACGCTTTTTGAAGACTCATTTTACTTGTTGAATATTATTTTCCTTTACAAAGATTCGGAACAACTCCTTAGCAATATAAGAATTATTATTGCCTGCCAATTGAAAGCACCCGAACACTGTTCGTCCTAACAACTCAGTCAGATTTCGAACTTTGTTCGTTCTATAAATATGTATTACACTGCCCAGTTATATGTAAGGAGGTTATTAGTTGAATTTCAACCTCACCCCTTAATTTTGAAAGGCACAATCTCAGCCACAGGGAAATTCTTCGTCCCATCACAACAACAGTAAAGCCAGCACAACCTCTGCTACAACGTAGCCCTTTGTCCTGGCAGAACTTCACCCATTAACGTTAACGTGGCACAACCTCAGTCACAAGAAAAATCCTTGTTCTGGCACAGCCTCAACTATTAACATTAAGCCATAAAGCACTCCTATGTCCTGGCTGAACTTCAGCCATACACGTTAACGCACAACAACCTCAACCTCGAAGAACTTTACTCCAGACAAAACCTCAACCTTTAATATTACTTGGCACATCAACGTCCAGCCTTCTAGTTATGCATTGCAACACTGGCCGTGCCTGCAATGGTTAGAGTATTGCTCAATGCATTTTTAAATTTTATCTGTGGGGTTTTGCTCAATCCCATCAGTGGGGTTGCATTCTCAAATCCCATCAGTGAGTCTTTGCTCAAATCCCATCATTGGGTCTTTGCTCAATATCATCAGCGGGGTTGCATATTTAAATCCTATCATTAGGTCTTTGCTCAATCCCATCAGCAGGGTTGCATTGTCATATTCCATCAGTGGGTCTTTGCTCAATCTCATGAGCGAGGTTGCATTATCAAATCCTGTCAGTGGGTATGTGTTAAATCCTATCAGTGGGTCTTGCTCAATTACATCAGCGGGGTTGCATTGTCATATTCCATCAGTGAGTCTTTGCTCAAATCCCATCATTGGGTCTTTTCTCAATCCCATTAGCGGGATAGCATTGTCAAATCTTCAGACACTCAAACTGTTGTATTGTACTTGTTCTTGCACTGACTTGCGGAGCTGAGTCAATTTGCGATGATATAATAAATGATTCCCGTCTTTCCAACCCTGGTTTCCTTGAATCCCAACATATTTATTTCTTATGTTTTGTTTCATACGATCAAACAACGAGTATAATATAGTTTTTTGTTACTTTTTTAGTGTACTAGCAGGTGAAGTTTGCTCACACCAGATGACGTCATCTGGAGCCAACCGGAGTGGACCGAGGTGCCAGTAACAATATTACTCAGATATAAATTATTCATTTGTTTTTATTCATATTTCTCTTCGAAAAATATCTTAACATCTTTAAACTTTCACAATCTAATTTTATTTTTGGTTTTACCATACATCAAAGACGTATAGATGTTCCACCAAACAATTTTTAATGAAGAAATTTAGAACTCGTGTTGCCAGAAACTTCTTGCAAAAATGGTGCCAATTACCTTAATATAATGTATTTATCTACGTGATTTCAATGTAGTTTTTTCTTCTTGGGAAAAATATTTCCTTTATTAAATCATTTAATACTTATATTTTAAATGCTATTTTATGTATAAAACTTATATGTAATCCCGTATAAACATTAGATTAACAATATTGAATATATCTAATTATAAAATATTGGCTTGTTATTGATTTATATTGGCTTCTACGGGAAAAACTTTTTATTTGCGTCCAAACTTATAACATCTTTAATCTATGGTTTTAACAAATTGTACAATTATGTTGAAAAAATGTAAATACAGTTCTTAAGCTTTAGTTATTGCCTATAGTTAAAATTCAAATTTAAAAATTAAACTTATGATATAAAACAGCTTAATATTATTTATTAAAAATAAACATATTTACTTAAATGTAATGAAATATTTTTACCTAAAAATTAATATTTAAAATTTAAGCTGGCTTCTTTTTATAAAATTTGATTCAACTTTTACGCAAATATTTAAACGGACTTTCAATGTATATTTTTAATATTTGTATAAATCAAAAGCAGTAAGATAATATGGTGTGTTTTTCATTTGTTTTTAAATATTTAAAATTTTTGTGCAGAAAAATTGGGTCGCATATTTATGGTTAAGACAACAACGATACAAACATTTATTTCTACAAAAATACTCAAATCCAAAATAAAATTGATGAAACCAACTAAATTAAAATAAAATAAACATAATGAAAAATAAATATTTAAACAACAACTAAACAAAAATAGTTTTTTAAAATTAAAATTCTTAAAATTATTAGTGAAGATTCTAGAAAACAAGAAGTTGTTCAATTTTCAATTAAGTAACTTATAATTAAAAAAAAACATAAATTAACAAAATTTCTTTCTTATATCGCTCTCATAAAGTGAAGCAAATGAAATTATAATTTATTTTTTGTTTTTATGTCGTCATTGGTAATTTTTTATTTAAATAATTTATGATATATATTACTTGTAGTTTTGCTATATAACCTTTATAAAAAATACTATATAATATTTTTATAAATGATACATAGTTATGTAATTTCTAGAAAATTTTATATATAATTATTATAAAAACTGATATATAATTATTATAACAACTGATATATAATTATTAGAAAAACCGATATATAATTATTAGAAAATCTGATATATAATTATTATAAGAACTGCTATATAGCTTTCGTAAAAGCTGATATATAATTACTATAAAAACTGCTCTATAATTTTTGTAAGAAACTGATAATAATTATTAGAAAAACCGATATATAATTATTAGAAAATCTGATATATAATTATTATAAGAACTGTAAATAGCTTTCGTAAAATCTGATAAAAACGGCTCTATAATTTTTGTAAGAAACTGCTATATAATTATTATAAAACTACTGTATAGTTTTTATAAAACTATTATGTTTTTTATAAAGGTTGATATATAACAATTATAAAATCTACTGTACATTTTTTATCAAAACTGATATATATTTTTTATAAAAAAATTATTGAATTAAATTGATTTATTTTGCTTAAAATACAATTCATATTATTTCAAAACTTTTAATTTTATAAGATACTTAATGAAAAAATAAAACACGAAAAAAGTAGTAAGAAAATGTTTTAGTAATGAAAAGAAAGTACTTTTAGTAGGAAAATACTAGAGCTAAGTGCCTAACCTTTTTGTTCATTTTAAATTTCCAAGATCTGATGTTTGGGTAATGCTGATGGGAGAGGTGATCTATCGTGAACACGGGGCCGTACTTGCATTGCTTAGACTTTTCTGGCCAAAATGAAGGGTACGTCTGGAATGGTGGAAAGTTTTATTGAAAATTAAGCAAAATTACTTTGAGGAAATTTTTATTTCATTTATAAATATTATTTGATTAAATCTCATTTAAGATAAACTTTTTGTTCGGTTAATATTAGCGAGCTGATAGTTTACTAATCAATTTAATATTTATAATAGTTTCACTTATCAAACAACCTTAAGTCAGGTTATGACTATTTTGTTTAAAACGAAGGAATTTGAAACTATGTAATGTACAGTCATTTTATAGTAATTTATGTGAATGTTCGACCAACTAGAAGTGAAATAGAAATTGAAAAAAGTTGGAATTGAAAGCAAAACCGTTAAAAATTTCAGATTGATGTACCTATGACTGTGCCATCGAATCTGAAATACGAATCTCAACTTCAATTAAGAAAAATATGAATAATAAGAGTTAAATTATTTTTACTTATTTTAAAAACAAATTGAAATTATTTTATGGACACTGAAAAATAAACGGACATAAGTGTTACAAATTTGTTTGTAAAAATGTAATTGTAAAATTCATCAAACTATGATTAAAATTGAATTATAGATATCGATGGTATATTTATAATATATTTCAATAATTTAATTTTGGAAAAAAAATTCAAACTCAAATACATTTTTTGAAATAAATTAGGAATGTTTATTTTTACTTATCCGTGAAATCGAAAATCGAAAATATTACAGCATCAAGTAAAACAGGAATTCAGAGTATCTGAATAGTTTTATTACTGAAAATGTTGTATACTCATATAATTTTACTGAAATAGTTGTTCTTGTACAAAATTATATTAAGGTCTGATTGAAAATGAAATACATTTGAAATAAATATGCATGAAAAATCGGGTTTTATATCATAAATAGAGATGTTTCTTTTTCATTAAAAATAATAAGATAAAAAAAATATTATATCGAATAGAACTTAAACTTGAAAAAAAACATATTTATAGACTTTATTAAATTAAAGTTTATAATCATTGCTGAACGATACTTTCCACATTTTCTTTACTTATAAAATGTTTTTCCGATTTTTTTATTGAAAGTATAAACTCTTTCATTTATTAGAATATTTACAAACTCAAAGTTAATCATCAAATTGTGACACTAGAAATGTTTTATTGTTTCATAATAAAGAATCTTCTTAAAATACTTACTATTGGCGGGTTTTTCAAATCTACCATTAATTGATATAATATTATCATGCATTAATATTTAACCGTTGAAGTAGAAAATTCAGTTCATCAACTAAAACTATCAAAGATTTACTTTTTATTTGCTCGATTTTTACTAAAACAAATCAATACAAACACACAAACAAAACCATTTCCGACGTCAATGGAAGTTAGAGTTTGATAATCAATTCCGAAGAACTAAAAAGATTAAATAAAAATAAATCAATAAATAAATAACTAAAAAGGTCAAATAAAATATTTAAAAAGGAAAGAATAAAATAAAAATGTTCATACAATAATCGCATGTTTTTCAAATAAAAAAATAATAATTTATTATTTTTTTGTTGTAAATTGCATACTGTGGAAACCTAACCTAGATTTTCAGATTATAGAAATTACAACAAAAAATAATAGTTTCTAACTTTATTATTCTTATTTTCAATTTGAAAAATACGCGATTATTGTGCCGTTGGTTGTACATTAATTTATGAATTTGTGTCCAAAAGATTAAACAGCAATTTCAGAACAAAAAAATTACTCATAAAAATTTCAAATAACAAAGCAGTCGATTGCCGTTTCTTTGAATAATGGGAAATAGGGAAAATTTGCATAGGGAGAAAGGAAGAGTTAAAAAGAAGTATTAAACGGATTAAAATGAAAAATAATTCGAAAAGAGGAAAATAAAAAGTGTCAAAACGGATAAATAATGAGAAAGGACACTTGAAAAATGAGAATGTCGGATAATGAAAAAACAAGCGAAAAGAAAAAAAGAAAAAAGTAACCAAATAAGACGAGAAAAATTTGAAACTTATAAGAAGAGAAGAGGAATAAAATGAAACTGATACAGACAAAATAAAGAGCGGGAAGATAATAGATAGAAAAAAAAATTATATGCATGAAGAGGAAAACTTAATAAAAATGGCCTAGACGGGAAACAGGTAAGAAGAGGGAGAAGGAAACAAAACGGAAGGGAAAATGTTTTAACTATAAGACATGGAAAAACTATAGAAAATTAGATGGCATATATGAAAAAAGGAAAATGAGAAAGTTTTCCAATGTTGTATTGCAAGGGTGAATATATAAATATAGAAGAAATGAGCAAACAGAAAAAACATTTAAAAGAAAGGAAACAGAAAAAACAAAATAAGAGAAAATTATAAAAGGGGAAAAAGAGGGTAACTGATAAAAAGGGAATGGATTCAAATAGTTTAAGAATACCGTTAACTACATGAATGCTGAAATCGAAAACCACTCTGATTGGTGGAAGGGAAAACCAATCAAGCGAATCAAGCAAGACATCCTACCACGTTGTTGGCGGGGTTACAAAGGACTACAACTGCACTGCAGTCGTAATCATAGACAAGCGACCAGAGATCCCCTAAAGTGGTGGCGGCGGGCCATTCAGTGACCAGATACTCTCTTGGGTGGGTGTAGCCCTGAAAAACCACACAAGTTCAAAAAACATTGAAAGCAATGCACATTTAGTCAAGTTTACAAAACACTTACAGAAACACAAGATTGGTTCAGCTCCATTCAATTTGTTCATGGACTGACATTTACTATACTACAACATAAACTGATTTTCTAAAGTCTTACCTTTATTGTATAATGATTATATACTTTCCAATGATTTGATATGTAGCCTATACTGTATGCAGTATTAATGTACTGTACACTTAACTAATTTTTATGTTCAAGTTAGTCAAAAATGACATCATCAAATTGACTAAATTTTTTTCAACAATACACAGTTTTTTGTTGATTCAATCAACTTTCTTGTGATGCAATCAAAATAGTATCACGTTGTACCAATGTGATACAATATTGATTGAACCACAAGAAAGTTGATTGAATCAACAAAAAAGTGTGCATTGTTAACAAAAATTAGTCAATTTGATGAGGTCATTTTTGATTAACTTAGATATAAAAGTTAGTCAAGTGTTTTTAGTGTAGTCTTTGCTTAGCTCTGATATACAACGATTTGTTAAATAATTTAGCAGATAAAAATAACTGATGTTGAGTTTTCAATTACAATTTGTTTTTTTCGTAGATATTTTCAAAATTATAGTATAAATTCAGTGGCGGCTCGTGACTATTATTGATGGGGGGGCTGTCTCACATTAAAACATTAAATATT
>JARUHE010348907.1:0-10148 GCA_031471125.1 Archaeomysis grebnitzkii | reverse complement strand
AAGAATAATTTTTTTCATAAAATAAATATTTATTGAATTACAGCCATGCGAGATTGCAGGTCATCTATGGCTAGTTTTGGAGTAGGGTTGTATGGTTATGGATATGATTTGTATTTGCTAACACCCTAAGCTTAAATCTATGCAGTTGGATTATAGTGCAGTACAGTTAGCTTTATGGTGTCGGCAATTTCAAACATTTCCAGTAATCGTGCAATGACCAGGTCATTGACTCATTAAAGACGTGTTTTATAAATTACTACAATTTGAATTATTGGTGTCGAAATAGAAATCCTATACCGACACCAATGCAGACTCTACTACAGGCCTTTCACATCAAAATCCCTATTACACCATACATTCTTGATCCATCTTTTCTTGATATGGGATTAACTTTGGTGTCATTCGATCAATGTTAAAATAGTTGATATTCGATCAACAAAGTTGATCAGAGATGAAGAAAAGTTAGGTCGATATCACGAGTATGGTTGGTATCTATGCTACCAGTTGTGTTTTCAATGGTTTTTTAATAGCCAAAAACTCATGGCAAGTAAGTAAGAGGCCTGTAGTAGGATCGGCATTGACGACACTTGTATGTCAATATTGCATTTTCATTCTTATTGGTATGTTCTATATTGACACTACCATTATTTCTTTGAAATACAATAGAATTTAAAAATCAAGTGCAGTAATCTGACCGCTCTGCGTTTGTGATATTATACATACCAAATATTATTCGTTTATTGAAGTAAATATACTTCAGCACTACACTTTCTTAACGAAATTGACAGTAAATATATAAAAAATGGCAAAAACTACAAACTTGAACTGGAAAAAAATTATAAATTTATTAAATGAGAGTTTTTTGTTCTGAAATTTTGTGTGAATATTTGCGAAAGGTGCATTATATATTGGTATTCATTTGGAACAAAAATACCAGTTATTTGTAAATACCACAATTTGTAAGTTAGGTGTCGAAGTTCTGATAGTGTCAACATTTAGTGCTCTTACCCTATACCCAAAGTTTTTGGTATAATAGTAAACGTTTATACAATACAGTGAGTAATTTTAAGGAAAATACAATAATAAATAACCAAAAAATAATCATATTTTGCTGTTTTTATTTCATTTGTTAAGTTTTTGTTTTATAGATAATTTAAAAAAATATTTCCAACATCAAATTTTTGAAAGATTTTTGAAAGATAATGATCCGGAACATTTGTATAAAGGCTTGAAATGTACATATTTATTACTAGAATTATGTTGCCTGTATAAGTACCCTATGTTCACAACCTCTATAGATGTAGTTATTGAATGTACAAATTTAAAGCTTATTCATTGAATTAGCTTCATATAAAAATGGAAGTAAGTGATTTAGTTCCAGTATAATTATTTCTATAACTAATAAATGCTGATAGTATTCAGATATTTTTATGTAATGAATTAACTCAACATTAGGTAAGAACTCTTTCTTGCTGGTGAGCAAAATTGCAGAATTCGTTTATGATGTTAGAGAACATAAATTAAGAGGCTAAAATATAATTGCTTCTTTTTTCATGGATTGTTTCATAAATTATCAAATTATCTGAGGCTTAAATTTATAGTTAGACATTTACAGAGCTAAATGATAAAGGTAATTTTTTTAGCACTGAACATTTATTACTATAATGTGACACCCTGCAGTAAATATTATCTTCACCATTTAGGATTGGCTTCCAAATGCAAACACTTTTGTTACTTAAAGAAATAATACTGAAATCCATTGTATTGATTAGTAGGCTAAATGTTTATTGTAGCATGACACACCACACGAGCGAGGATTTTTTTTTCACACTGCCTTGCATATTTAGCCTCGCTTTGTGTCCTCAGGTGCGGGAGGCGGCGGCGGTGGAATAGGAATCGGCGGTGGCGAGGAAACAGGTGAGTTCGTTAAGGAAGAACGATTAATGTACGGTGGACCACATTTTGTCACGGAGAGTACCGGATTCACTCTCACCTGCAATCTCAGTGTCTTTGATTACCTTAAATGGACACACAATGGGATCATCATCGTGTCTGGCATGGGAGGGTAAGAGACGATATTAATGTTGATGAAGATTGTCATTTATTTAATTCATTCATAGTCCAATGCATCTGTTCGATTCTGGTGGCCAATGAGAAAAATCTTTCTTCATTTGTTACAAATGAATATAAAAAATTATGAATTATAGACTTTTTCAATTATTTCATGCTAGACTTTCTTGATTAAATTAGAAATAATACAATTCAATATTTTTGTTTAAAATGTTTTTATTGATTATCCTGTGATCAATTTTTTTTTGTATGGTATTAAATCTTTGATCAGTTAATATTCATGATATTTAAAATTGCTAACTTCTTGCAAATAACCATTATTATTAATTAAAAAGTAAATATTTAAATTCATTATAGAACTTATTTTAAAAAGAAGTCAAAGACTAGAACAGTTGAATTTATATCTTTATTATTAAATAATTGTTCTATTTTAACATCCAAAATTAATACTAAGTTTGATCTTTAGGTATAACCTAACACAATCAAGTGGAATTCAGGGTTACATTGTTAGTAATTTGACGGTTAAAGTGGCGACCAAATTCCATGAAGGCCAGTACAGATGTACGGCTTTTAGTCCATTCAGCCATGATTTGTTGATCATTTCTGGTAAGAAATATGTCGTGTTGTTGAATTGCGCATTCACATAATTCCGTTCATGTATTACAGTACAGCACATATCTAATGGTAAAAGTTTTCATTTCTATTCACCAGAAAAAATTAAATGTTTTTCCTTATTGAAACATTCATTGCTCAAATCTTCCAAAAATGTATTATAATAAAGTTTAAAATGAGTCTAATTTGATTGTTGATTATAATCTTTAAAGGAATTGTTCTTTTCAACAATAAACTTTGTTAGTTAATTCATTGCATTAATGTTCAGAATTAAATATCCAATTTTTTATTTATTGTGATAAATAATGTAGTATTGCATTAATGTCTAGAATCAAATACCATTTTTTTTCTTTACTGTTCTAGATATGCAACTACTGTACTGTATTAGCTGTGAACACTGCTCTTATAAATGTATTTATGAAGTATTTACTTAATTTAACATGTTCAAAGCCTGACATAACAGAAACTTAAACAAATGATGAACCTATTTTAAATAATTCAGTTGGAATAAGTAATGCTTGATTAATAGTGTCAGTTGAAATCAGAATTTACCTTAACCAAGTTTGGTAGTAAATTTTGTAGTTCATTTCACAAGTATTTATTTGAATCCACTAATGATCCTTGAATCTAAAGAGTCAATTTAAATTAATTTCAAAATTTCCCAACTGGTCGAAATAAGAAGCCAATACAGTTGTAAGAGCAGACAAAAATGTGCTAAATTAACAATGACAGATTTTTCTGGAGCATATTTTGTAGACACCTTTACTAACTTCATGCGACTGGTGTCAAAACGTCAAATTATTGGATGATTTCAATGGAATTTTTTCACATCGCCATCGAGTTTTTGTTTTGGAAAATTTAGAAATATATTTACATTTATTATGATTCTAATTTTTTAGTTGAATTTTATTTTCTAAAGTTGCATTAATATTTTATATGATCGTAAATAGTTACTTTGTAATTTAATATTTGTTTAGTTTCCTCTTGTAACCTTGACATGTCTAGATGACTATTTAATATTCTAATCAATTTATTTGACGAATTTTACATTCCTTAAAACATTGAAATAATTTTTATAATAAAGATTAAATGAAGAAGCCAAATTTTTGTTTGATAATTTTTAGTTTATTTTTCATAATCAAATTGATTCATATAATGAAGAATTATATTTTTCCTCACATTCAAGTATTTTAGATCATAAAGGTTTAAATGAAGATGATAAGGTCTAATGAATTAAATAATAAATCTTCACCAACATTGGTGTTTGAAACTTCCGCCAGTGTAATTGAATTCCTTTTTGAATGAAATGTTTCCCCATTAAATCCAACCTCATTAAATTGTTGTCAATGAAGCTGGTGAGAGTGACGCGTGTGGGCACGAGTCGGTGGCCGTTGGGGCAACGTCCAAGCTGTGCTTGGTGTGGAGGAGACGTGAGTATCTTTTAATGATTTTGTCTTGCCCGTTTGTTCAGGAGCGGCCATGATTAGATTTGGCGTTCCATTGTCCAGTCGGGGACTATCGTCAAATTAACGTTGAATCGACTCTTAACGCCTCTGGTTCGACGATAATTTCCAACTGGATACCTATCTTCTAGAAATAGGTTGACTTGTCCATATTGGTTATTAAAGAGCTACTGTAATATAGTAATAACTTTTATTTTTATAATTAAGTATTCTTAATTACATAACAATTTGTTTTTTCAAATCTCACATAATTAAATAAGTTTTTTTTATTAACTATTTTTTTTTGTTGAAAATTTACATTATTTAAATTATATTTTTCTTTATATTTGTTTCTAGTTTAATAAAAAGTTCTAGTTTTCGTGAACTAAAAATCTTGACGGATTTGATAGTCTTTTTTTCAAATATACAGAAATAATTTAATCTATAAATTACAGAAAACAAAATTTAATTGTCTAATATACTTTAAATATCAAGTTACTTTATTCTCAATTGTCTATCATTTTACATTCAACAAAATTTTGAAGTTATTTTTGGTTATGGATCAAATCACATCGAATTTGATACAGTTTTTTGTGAAATTTATGCTTTTTGATTTCTTATGCTTTTCATTTTAAACCTTGAAATATTGTCATCAAATTTAACTTTTAACGAAATGTTCAATTTTTGTTTATGGATAAAACTTGCTACATAAATGTGTAACATATAATATGGTATAATAATAAAACTACAAATTGATAATTTATTTAGTGAACTTAATATTACAAGTACTATCTCAATACTGACTGTAATGAGAGAAAATTATAAGAACATACAGATCAATGACCTAAAGGTCAATGATTTGTTTGTTTACAAAACCTCGCTTAATAAATGCTTATCAAGCGAATATACATGACGTATAATAATAGAAATACAATAATAATATATTTCTATATGTATACTATAAATGCTTCATACTAATACAACCAATTTTTTATTAGTTGCTATTTTCATTCTCAACTTAGAAAAATTTTGTAAAATTTAATTTTCAATAAAACTGAAAAGTTTCAAAGTTTCCATTTGAAGTGTTACAGAAAGTTTTACTTAACAAAAGTTGTTTATTATCAGCCTCTAATCAATGCAGCCACGAAATAGTTATTCGACGTTAAAACTATTTGGTGGTTTAGGCATAACTAGTTTTATAAGAAAGATTCAAAATATGAAGAACAAAGCAAACATTGAATAAGTGTATTCATAATATTAAATTTTAAATATTAAATATTTTAAAAATACTAAATATTAAAAATTAAATTAAATATTATTAAATATTAAAAATTAAATTAAATATTATTAAATATTAAAAATTAAATTAAATATTATTAAATATTATTAAATATTAAAAATTAAATATTGAATATTAAATTTAAATATTAAATTTAAATATTAATTGTTAAATATTGAATTAAATGTTAAATGTTATGAATAAGTGTATTCATAATATCAAAAAATTGTGAATCAGTTTTAATACAAGCCGAGATGTTCGCAAGACGTTGAATTCTACCAAATATTTCAGAGAAGGAAGAAATTCACGAACCCGACGGATGGAAGCAAATGTATTTGGGACGGAAGTTCAAGATCGATTGCAGCCACCTGGAGGTCGCTGGACAAGAGTTAGTTTGGTGAGTGGCTGAATATAGTTGCGTTGTCGACCAACCTTTTTTGTTTCGAATCGACTTTTTTTAAAATTGAAATCCTATCACTATTTTAATATTGTATTTTGATGGGTTAGAAACCCTAGTTCGGTTAAAAGTTGTTTTTGTGTTAACATATGTATATACTGTATATATATATATTATTTACATACAACAAAACAAAAACAACTTTTTAATTGAAATATGATGTGTTTTTAACCCATCACAATACAATATTAAAATAGTGATACAATTTTAATTTATAGAATGTAGATTCAAAACAAAAAAGGTAATACGTCTACTTTTTTAGAGAAAAATTAAGCATTTTCCAAAATTACTTATACTAGATTATGTTATATCACTATCGCTTTCCATTGATACCCATATGTTCATACTTTGATCAACATAACACAAGTAATAGCCAAAATAATAATTTGTCAAAGAATTATGCACAGTCAACTGACGGTGTACCAACCGTCGGATGAGTCAGGTTGACGTCACATTTTCAAACAAGACTTAGGTTATCATTTTTTTCTCCATAAACCAGTATTTAAGCAAATTTTAACATTATTGTGACCCACAAAAGAAAACCTAACCTGACTTTCCTCCTCAAATGTTTTTTTCGGTGGCAAAAAACACCTATTAGTCTAATAGACATTTGTCTAACTTACCTTTGTATTTCGCACCATGTGGAAAATAAAAACAGTTGGTACGCCTGTCATTATCAATGGTGTACGATAATTCTTCGAGAAATATGGTAAATTGACTCTTTGATGCCATAAGTTATATTAATCAAAAAGTTGAGAAAAGGGCATGAATTGACTGACTGACTGACTGACTAAAAATTTATACTTTCATGTTTATTCTTTTTAATGTCTAATTCCTCATTTTCATGAAGAGAGATGATGACTACAGTAGGATTACTTCTCCCTCAGTCTCTCCCGTTTATCTCTCTCTATCCTTTATTGATGTGTTATCATTAATAGATATTAATTAATCTATATGTAAACCAGTCCTATGAATATTCATAGGATTTGCAGATTAGTCATAGGCTATAAAAAAATGTATAACCCCCAGAGAGATGAGGAGCATTTGTTTGAAAAACCTCTTATGTAAGTTGAACGGCAATGTTTATTTCAATTTGAGTTTCCAAATACATAAAAACTTTCAATATAAGTTGAATTTCAATTTACTGCAAGATGTCCAAGTTTACTTTACTTGTTTTTCTTATGCCAGGAAAATATTTACAGAATGCTATACTCTTACTTGTCATCTCATATGTTGTTTTTATGCAGGACATTTAATGGAGAAGTTCTCAATGTAGTGAATGATGGCAGTTACGATATCTTTTCCGGAAATTCGTCCTTCCAAATAAAAGAAACAAAAAATGAAAACATCGGCAACTACAGATGCGAACATGAAGAATCTGGAAAATCATATGCCGTTAGAGCATACGGTAATTATTTCCTCCTCATATATTGTGAGATTGTAAATATTTTAGATCTTGCATTAAGAGAAAGTAAATCTAAAAAAAGTATTTCGTCAAGTTAATCATAAATAACTTTTTCAGTTTTGTTTTTCAAGAAGTTATCCAAATCGACAACGGCTCAAGAAGGCGACAAAGTTTCTTTGAGGTGTGAAGTTCACGGCGACCCCGAACCAATCATCCAGTGGAAAAAAGGTGATAAAATCATCCTGCACAGTTAAATCACAAGTGAAGTAACCCACATTGAAATAGCATAGAGCTTACCTCACTTGTGCTATTGTCGATCCTTATAGTGATTGGATCAACAATAGCACAAGCGAGGCTACCCACATTGAAATAACATAGAGCTTACCTCACTTGTGCTGTCCATCTACAATAGCAGAAGTGAGGTAATCCACATTGAAATAACATAGAGCTTACCTCACTTGTGCTATTGTTGATCCAAATAAAGTTAGGTATGGGTAGTAGGCCATGGGTGTCATATGCCTATATCATCCAGCCTATTGAGTACTAAAAATGACAGAAAAATATTTGTTGTTCCTGGAGTCGTGATTAGTTATTTCTATGATTAAGGTTCTTTATAGAAGTAATTAGGGTATCCATCCTACGGATATTCTATTACAATCAACATGCGTGGGTCAGTCCGTCTTCGTCAGCGTCTCGCGTTCACAATTTAGGTGAATGTAAATGTTAGTTTTTTGTCACAGTTTTTTTTATTGAACAAAGCTTATAGAATATAGATAATGAGCTGATTTATAACATTGCTTCAATAAAAAAGTTCTATATATTGTATTTTTTTTAAAATGATGTCTTATAACTCAAATTAACTTAGAAAATATTTCACTGTTTTTATAAGACGCGAAGGTAAATGTTAGTTTTTTTTTAATTTACAAATTTTTCATGAATAATAACTTTGCTTAAAAATAAACAAGTTTCTTTACATTGTTCTCCCTAAAAATGATGGTTTTAATGAACTTGAAAATATTTTGCTATTTTTATAAGAGGTGAAGACAAATGTTAGTTTTTTTATAAGTTCAATTAATCTGTTATCTTCGTTCTTTTTATTTTACTGAAACCATGTCTTACTTCTGGTTGATGGATGCCCTATTATATACAAATTTTATTATCATTATTATTTAAAAAAATTAATTTTTATATCCAAATTTTATTATTTGGTCATCAAATGGTTATGATTGCATGGATCTTGATAAACCTACTAAGAACAATTAACTTGGTGAGCTGACGGATAAATCATGCAAAATGTGGTCCGAAATTGATTCCTTAAATACAACCAACATCTTACTGAATGGAGTTACAATGTACATTTATACCAGAAACAACAATATGTCCATACAAACGTCTTTGCTCAATAATATGGTTCTTTATAGTTTAATCTATTTTCCGTTTGCAGAAACAATGAGAACTTTTTCTAGGTCTGCTATTCAAAAGGATGACCTGGCCTATGATGAAAAAACAATCGCTTTGTCTTAAAGAGAAACCCCTCGTACAGCTGAAACACTTACCAGTAGTACACCATTTTAAATCTTCCGAATAAACTTCAAGTATAGACATATTGTCATTGAATACTAGAAAACATATCGAGAACTCGTCATTTCTAAGAGAATTAAAGATATGTTTGTTGAGAAGGGAAAAAAGAGAAGTTTATAAAAAATCACATTGACATAAACAAAAACTGAACATATTTACCCACATGGATTCAAATCTTGAGTGGGAATGTGTTCTTCCTCTTTATCCCCACAAACTATGTGGACAACACCATATACATCAATGAAATAACTGCTATGAAATGGAATGCAGATAAAACAGCGCCAGAAAAAAGAATAACTACAATTTTTGCTCTCAAAGTGCAATTCAAAGAATTGAACCATCAAACATGAAAGACTGACTAAGAGAGCAATTCGTATGACATACTATTATATGATCGACATTAACACAATTGAGGTAATCCACATTCAAATAACACCGACCTTACCTCATTTGTCTTATTGTCGATCAATATGATCCATGTAAATGTAACGAGAAAGAGGGGTCGTTATATTAGATTTGAGATTGGACGTCATATTGGTTGTTGAGGCTTAAAGTGATCCAAGAACCCATTTGTCATCAGAGTTTCTTAGACTGCTTTGAAACTAAAACATATTTTTAGTAGGTGTCAATTCAAGCAGATTGGTGGTAAGTTTTTGAGGTCCGAGTAATAAATATTAGTCGTTTTATTTTCTTGGGAAGTATTCCGTTACCAACATAGGTCAATTTTTAAGAAAAACTGGATTTAGTGGTTACTGTTGGATGCACATACAAAGTAGTTTTTACATGCATGATCGATATAAAACATCGATGCATTCGTGAATCATTTACTGTGTGGTACAAACTGTATCAGTAATTCGATTTTTTGGCAGAATTCCAAAGAATATTCTCTTATTTTAAAGTGTACGTTTGTTTTTGATCATATTTAAGTTTTTATTTCATAAAAAAATTTATTTCACATAATTACAAAGTTATTTTGGAATGAAAACTACAAATAATTTTTTAACTCTGGAATGAACATATGACGCATGTGTGTTGTGGATTTTCTTTAAGGGCGAAACACTATGAACGAGCACCTTAGTTTCGCGCATGCGTCATAAAAAAACATCGTCACTGATAAAGTTCTTACCACACAGTAAATGGTTGTGTTTAACTGCACATTCAGAACGTTTCACATTCAGGTTTTGCAAACTTTTTATCAAATCGCATTAATTTTTTTGTATGAGTTTTTTTGCATGCAGAATTATCGATGTGGACGGATTTTATAGTGTGGTGGAGATATCAACAGAATTACGTGTTCAAACT
>JARUHE010348896.1:0-10149 GCA_031471125.1 Archaeomysis grebnitzkii | reverse complement strand
TACATACATATACATATATATATACATACATATATATATATATATACATACATATATATATATATACATATACATATATACACATATATACACATGTATATATACATATACAGTATATAAATATATATATATATTTTATTCTATCTGAATACATCATAAATTCAAAATAATAAAGGTTTGTATTTCAAAAGCTATAAATTTTAATTAGGAAATCTTTATTTTGAGAAGCACAAGAATTATCAGTGCAGCTCATTTGTTTTAATTACTCATAAAGATAAATGAATAATTACAAGTAAGGATTAATTACAAGTTAAGATTAGTTAAATGCTACCAACATAGCATTAACTGTTTCACATAAATCTACACTTGAGATTCTTTGTTCAAGAACTTGCCTTCTTGTGCTTGCTTCGTGTGATTGTTTAAAGCACCTCGCTTGTTTATTTACAGTCAAGTGTATGCTTAAGAAAAATATAATGTTCTTTAAATGCATATTTATTTATATAAGATATAATGTATAATGACATTGCAGGATTGAAATACCAAGCGTTTGTGTACTGCACTTTCATATAAATTATATATATAAATAAAACCATTTATTTATAAATTTAAGGACTATATTAATATATTAAATAGACCACACTCAATAATCGAACACCATTGATGTTTTTTGATTTTTTATTGTTTTAAAATGAAATTACATTGACTTTTAATGTATGCAATCATGCACAGTAAGATATTGTACATGTAAAAAAAACTTAGAACTGGTCGAAGAATGTTTAACATATGAAACATAAATTGTTATGTTTATTATATTGATGGATAACAAATATACAAGACATTAAATATAGTTAGAATAAAGAAGTTATAAAAATATAGAAAGTTGATGCATGTAAATGTACATACAAAATATATGTATTTAAGTTAATTTGCTGATTTCTTGAACGAATAAAAAAACTATCGAAACAATTTTAACTTAATTTTAAAGAAGCAATAAGAAAACTTAATTTACAAATTAAAATTTCACTTACATTATAACTTTAGTAGATTGAAGGTATAATTTTCTTTGTTCAGGTTTATACTTTTTTTTAAATTAAAGTATACGTACATAATATTTTTATTAAACTGTTTAGTAGCACTGAAAACTGAGATCTGAAACAAAAAATATTACTTTATTCAATACATATTAAATATTTTAGGTTACTTTACATTTCTTAACATAAATCGAATACAATGCAAGTAGAAATATGAGAAAATATTTAGAACAATCTTATGATTTCGATTTTATATCAGGAATTAACACTTCAACGAGGTCTCCTAATATTTTTTTTAATATTAAAATAAAAAAAATAAGGAAACCTCGTTAAAGTGTTAATTCCTAATATTGAGCAGTGCTAGAAAGCACTTTTTACCCATTTTGTTTGTTTCTGCAGATGATTATTTGTTAAGAATATTCTTCTTTAATGTATAATTCATTTAATATATATATATATATATATATATATATTAACAATATTGTAAAAAATAGCTTTTTACTTAAGTACATAATATAAGTCATGAGTTTGAAGAAGACGCTGCTAGAAAAATGATAAAAACTTAGTAAATATATTTTAAAAACAAATATTTCATACGTTTAATGTTGTGAATAATTAAATAATTTGTATGTGCTGTAAAAGTGTTGAATTTATACATAAATCAGAGATAATTAAATAATTAACGTTTTAAGATATACTTATAAATGGGATAACAGGTTTTGTTGATATAGATCTACAACTTTATGTATAAAACAGAATTAAAAACAATTTATCTTTTCAATAATTCAATAATTATTGTAACTGAAAACAATGCTATAGTGATATTAAATTTAAATTTAATGTATTTGTAGATTAATTATGCAATTAAAAAACATTTAGTTATACTGTTTATTGCAACTACTTGTGAAGTCCGACACACATTAATACTTCATACATTTAGACAAATGTATAAATCTACATAAACATATATATTTGGAAGGCTGTACTTGAATATACTTTTTATAATTTTGTAGATTTATTTTCAATTGAATTGTGAAACCAATGAAATAAAAAATAAAAAAAATTACGCACAATGATCATAAGAAAAACCAAAATCAAAGATATACTAAATTTTCTTAGGATAAACAATTTGTATGGTTTTCTAGATCATTGAAAGGTATAAATGTACTGACAACAGTTTATACAATTAACAAAGGTTTATATAAAAAAGTACTTCTATAATTGATGTTAATATAGACTATAGAAGCTTAAAAACATTAATTATGGTATTAACAATACTATAAAAATCTCCATTACATGTATCAATACAATTTATGACAAACATTTCGTTACTTAGTGAAATAAAAAGATGAACAGACAAAAAGGCAAAATATAAAAATACAAAAAATATAAGATAAGAAAACATAAAAGTTAAAAGTTAAAATGTAAAAAGACAGAAAAAGTGAAAGCGAAAAATAAAATGATAAACAATGATAGAAAAATAAAAGCAAAAAGGATAAAATATAGAAATGAAACAAAAAAAAAAAAAAAAGATACAAGCAAAAAGACAAGAGAAAAAGGTAAACAATATAAAAGACAAGAAAAGATAGAAAAGTAAACAATATTAAAACACAAAAAAAGGTAAAAGCGAAAAAGAGACAAAAAATGTAAAAAGATAAAACAAAAAAGTTGAATAGATAAGAGGCAAAACAGATAAAAGCGAAAAAGATAAAACGAAAAAGATAGACATTTGAATAGATAAAAAATGTAAAAAGATAAAACAAAAACGATGAATAGATGAAAAAGATAAAAGCGAAAAAGATAAAAACGAAAAAAGATGAAAACGAAAAAGATGAAAACGAAAAAGATGAAAACGAAAAAGATAAAAACGAAAAAGATAAAAACGAAAAAGATAACAACGAAAAAGATAAACGTGCAGCGACGTTGACAAGTCGGCGGCGGCATCGCAGCGACTTCAACTGCGGTCGAATCGTTCAAAAAACATTTCATTTATTTGGCTTAAAACTTTTTTTGGGTTAAAACTTATTTATTTCATTTTTAAATATATACTCTTAGGTTAAAATTTATTTATTTTTGTGCTTTTAAATATTTGTTATTTATTTAGTTTTTAAATATATATTTAGTTTTAAAATTGTTTTTTTTTGGGGGTTAAAACTTATTTATTTTTTGGTGTAGAATTTGTTTATTTCTTGTCTTCTAAGCAATTGTTTATTTATTTAGTTTTGGAAAATATATATTTAGCTTTAAAATTGTTTTATTTGGTTTAAAATTTATTTATTTGGGTTGAAATTTGATTATTTGGTTTAAAATTTATTTATCCGATATCTTAAATGTTCAATTATTTGTGTTCTAAGAAATTATTTAATTTATTTGGATAGTAAAATATTTGTTTATGTTTAGGTTTCTAAAATATTGTTACCCCGATTTCAAGAAATATTTTGTTACCCGCTTTTTAAGAAAATTTGTTTACCTGATTTTTAAGAAGCATATCCTTTCGAAAACAAATATTTATTTGTTTATAAAATAATAGTTTTGCATTTTTTTAGCTTTAATAATAAATTTCTTATGACTAATTTAACATTTAAAAAACATTAATATATATATAACTACCAACAGTTCATTTATTCCCATAAACCTAATCTATTGCATTCGTATAAAATATAATTTTAAAATTTGAATACCTTAAAAACTATTTTATATTATAGTTCTATTTGTTTATACAGAAATATAGAGTATGTTAGGTTCGTTGATGTTAGTTATTGTAAACACAACTTTGAATTATTTTATAAGCGAATTAAAGTTTATATTTTAATAAATCACGGCATATTATATTTATTGATGGCTTGCTTTTTATATACAAATTTATTTTTAAAACCTTGTATATCATAGAAGGAAATCCAGCGAATTACAAATATAAAACAATTATTGCATAATACTAAATATCCTTTGAATATTTTAAACGAATGCTAAGGTTAGATTTTTTAAAAATGTTATTCATAACTAAAAAAATCATTTTAATTTTTGATTAACTTTATATTTTAAATTTTTAATTATAAAAAATATTTTGTTAACCAAAAAGTAAAACCTTTTGAACAAATTTAAAAAAAAATGTATTGGGTCATAAGATCAAAATTATTGAAAAAAGAAAAACGTTTTAATTAATTTATTGCAACCTAATAAAATGTTTTAACACCATAAATCTGATCTATTTTTTAATATTATAAATAGATTAAGCCAAATAAATTAGATACACGCGGATATAATGTATTACAAGCAAAACATATTGGCAAAGATTATATCTATTTTATCGATCTTTTTCATTATTTACCAATAATAATTGGAACAATTTTCTCAATTAGTTTCGATCTAGCTTATCAACATAGCAGTTAAAGAAGAACTTTAAGTAATGTTTTTATTGTTTAATTAGTGGTTAAGTTTTTATTGTTTCAATAAATTTGAAAAGTATAACCAAAATATTCAGACATATTTAATGAATTGTTTAAAATAATTCAGATTTTTTAGTTTTATAGAGAAACATTTTTATAAAAATAAATATTGTTTTTAGAAATATACCAAATTTATAGAAACACATTTTTTTAAAATATATTTTCATAGGGATACTTTTATAGAAATATGTTTTTGTAAAAATAAAATATTTTTATAGAAACAAATAATTTTATGGACCTAAACAAATTTATAAATACAAATCATAAATGTTTGTTAAGATAGTCTACTAAATTGTATTGCAACAAACAAAACATTTTTAAAATAAAAAAATAAACAATCTAACTGCTTAGACATTGAACAAAAGTTTCAAATAATTTATTAACTCGAGTAATATTAATTTTTATGACTGTTTTAATTGGACACATTAATTACAATATTCAAAGCTAATACCAGTCAATAAAATTATTAAAAAAACAGTTGTGAGTTATAACATTATATTTAAGCATGTTTTAAATAATTATGCAGTTATAAAATAAAAACAATTTTATTATTCTGGTCAATACTGGTTATATAAAATAATTGTTTTTCGTAGTTTAACGCGCTATCGCTTAGTAAAAATAGAAGTAAACTAGTGTCATTATGAAGCTATTGGAATCATAAAAGTAAAATCAAAGTAAACATGTTTAATTATAATTTATTTTGTAAATTAATAATTATAATCTTTTATTATTGAATACAATATAATGCTGAATTGCGTTCAAATTAAAAAATGAACAACGCAATAGTTTTAATATTATTATTATAAACTAATATTTATAGCGTAATAAAAATGCTTAAAGCTATTTACGCTATTACTATATACTTATTTGTTTACACTTTTGCAATATATTGATAATTATACATAAATACAAAAATAATTGAAATAAAATTAAATATCCATTTTTAAAAATATCAAAAAGTTTTATACTGAAAAATGGTAAATTAATATTTGATCATTTAAAAATTGAACATCCGAACAAGAACAATTCTTAAAAAAACAGCAACACATTATTTCAGAAAAATTGAACTTACAGGACTCTTTTGTTAATGTTATAGTGCACCTTGTTATATATTAATGCGTTTTATATATTTTAAATCAAGATTATATTGAAAGCTTAACTAATAAAAAAAATATTGAAAATAGGTTAACTAATTAAAACACTTTTAGGGCAGACAATAAATTACTTTTTTAACCAAAAATATAAATGCTAAAACATTGAAGTTTCGTGTTCAGAGTCGGTAAATAAAAGAAACGGAAGTGCTAATTTGTACAAAAATTAACGTTGATCAACAAAGACTTCTTAAAAGTGATCATTAGACATCCGTAATATAATAGAAAAATATTAATTTCACTAAAAATTTAATTATATTTTATACAAATGTTAACGTTGTTTTCGCGTAAAAAAGTTGCACAAATGTATTTTATATTGAAAATAATGTTTTTGTTTTAATTTAATATATTACATTTAATATATATATATGCATTATAATTATCTTGAACTAAATATAAACACTGAACCTAAAATTTTTAATTGTATTTAATTATCTAACATAAGGATATTGAATTAATTTTACCTGGGGTTGTTTACGTTTATGAAAATTTAATAAAATGAAACATTGTTTGTATTCAAAATATGAATAAAATATAAAAAATAATTAAAACTAAAACTAAACCCGTTTCTTCAATTGCAGTAAATATTTAATTACAAATAAATATGTAGATAAAAAGAAACCATAAATATTCAAGAACCCAAAAATTTATTTAAATAAATAAATACTTGAACAACTCACTCAAGAAGATCTGATGAATTTATTCTTTATTTGAACAAACAAAATGATAATTATTCCTCATTAAAATGAATTCTAGTTCGGGCAAGTTCTTAGCATCGCCGTTTTGAGGAACGTATGTTTAAGTTAATTAAAAAGTTATTCACTGGTTAAGCATGTAATTAGGATTCTATATCCTCTGCTCATGCATACAAGGTGCATCAAACATCTTAGAACTCACTTCAGTTAATCATTGCAAAAACGCATAAATATTCTTTCTTGAATATCTTGATAGATATATTTTAAACACGTTAACGTAATGTTAGCTCTTAAGGAATATATAAATACACATGCGGGAAAGTTGTTATAGTTTCAACCAGTGTTTAAATATAACATTTATCTTAAATTAAAATTAATTTATCTGGAAACGTGAATGAAATAATTAACATAACAAAACAAATTATCGGAAGCAAAGTAAAGATAAAGAATTGCTTGAAACAAATATAAATTATCGCAAGCAAAGTAAATATAAAAACTGCTTGAATATTAAACAAAAAAAAACAAATTATTGCAGGCAAAGTAAAGTAAATATAAAACAATTGCTTGAATGTCAAACAAAACAAAACAAAACAAATTACTGCAAGCAAGACAAATATAAAGAATTTCTTGAATTTTAAACACAATAAAACAAATTATTGCAAGCAAAGCAAGTTTAAAAAATTGCTTGAATATTACACACAACAAAATAAATTATTGCAAGCAAAGTAAAGATAAATAATTGTTTGAAACAAAACAAACAAATCATCGCAAGCAAGTAAATATAAAAAAATCGCTTGAATGTAACAAAACAAATTATTGCAAACAAAACAAATATAAAGAATTGCTTAACTATTAAACACCAACAAATAAATTATCGTAAGCAAAGCAAAGATCAATAATTGCTTGAATATTTAACAAAAAACAAATTATCGCAAACAAGGAAAATATCAAGAATTTCTTGAATATTAAACACAACCAAATAAATTATGGCAAGCAAAGCAAAGATAAAAAATTGCTTGAATATTTAACAAAAAACAAATTATCGCAAGCAAAGCAAAGATAAAGAATTACCTGAATGTTACAAAAAAAACAAATTATCGCAAGCAAAGCAAAGATAAAGAATTGCCTGAATGTTACAACAAAATAAAGAATTGCTTGCAGAGAACATGACAGAACGGAGGCAATAATGTAATTGTCATGCATGGAGACATTTCGCGATGTAATCTGTTAATTTTTCTCATAAGAGGTCCCGAGGGCCTAACGAAGGACTTTTGGGGAAACGTTCGAGGGATCTGCCAGCCACAGATGTGAAGACGTTTCATTCCACTGTTCGTCTCCTTTCGAGAAGGAAACGGAGAAAATTTTTTACCTTTTCGTTTAATGTGGAATTTGTTTTACTTTTTAATGTGCAAATGTTTTATCTTTTTTATAGAAATTACACTGTGTTTATTTTTAATTCTTAGATAGAATAAAACTATATGTTTCTTTTTCACACAATAAATATGAAGTTAAATTAAAATTAAAAATAGTGAATAATATTAATATGTGTTTGAAAGATTTTTTATTTCACAATTGAAGTGTTTTATACTTTATCAGAGTACTCTCAACGTCCTCAGAAAACCGAATGTGAACATCGGAGGTGTAACGTCCAACAGAAGAACACTTAGAAGATATAATTTCGAGGTAAATCAATAGCCAATCAGAGGGCGCGCATCCAAACAATCCTGCCTTCTTCTATGAAAGTGGTACGGGGGGCATAGCAACCCTTGAGAAAACATGCGCAGTACAAGTGCGCAGGTCGCCTATTCACATGGGGTCTGGTAAGCAGTAAATCAACGCCAATCATCTTCTAGCACTTGGTTGGAACACACTTGGAATAGCAACTTTAATAAGTGGAGTGAATGACAACTTTGTAAGTGTTTGTAAGTGATCGAAGTACCCTGGGCGCGGCTAGCGATACTGGAAGCCCGCCCCCTGCGTTCGGTTGCCTCACTTGAAGAGCCGCTGGTGAAATTTTATTTTAGTGCTAGTTAAGTTGTTGTGGTGTTTAGAGGTGGTGGTGAGGACGAGTGATCAAACAACTGTGGTGGCTCGTTCATTTAGTTCATTAATCATGGTGACGTAGATACATACTTAAGCTAAGCCGCTCTCTAGTATTGTTGGCCTATCACGTGGCGCAGCTATTGAAACATTAATAATAATAAAATAATATCTATTACGTTTGAATATTTGAAAATAAACAAAATAAAAATAAATTTCTTTTGAGCACTAGTAAACATTTGAAAGTAAATAACTCTTGTACATTTATTAGCCACATATATTTTAGTGTTTGAAGGCTGTGATATTGAGAACTTCTATTACCAATGACAATGAGTTCGTTTTTAATGAATTCGGGTCCGTACGTGGATCCGAAATTCCCACCCCAAGAGGAATATAGCCAAGGCTCGTACATACCCCCACACAGCGACTACTACGGCACCGCACAGCACTACAGCCACTATGCCATGCCCCAAAGTGCCAGCATGCAGTACGGCAGAGATGCCATGCAGTATAATCACGCCGGATACTACCAACAGCCCTGCGTCATGCAGCAGCACCAGGCTATGGGGCCGCACATCAGTCCCCAACTGGCACCCTGCCACAGTCCGCTGCAGCAACATGCCATATCGGCCCGGTCGCCCGTCGCGTCGCCTGACATTTCTCAGGGTGGCACTGGCACTGCTTCCATGGGGCAAATGACGGCACACCATCCGCAGAGCTGCGACGGATCCCCAGAGGAACCCATCACGGAACTGGACGCCAACGGGCAGCCCATCATTTACCCCTGGATGAAGAAGATCCACGTCGCCGGTGTAGGTCAGTTCACACTCGAGTTTTTTTTATAAAAGTATTGGAGGATTTAATTTGAGTTTCAAGGTATTAATGTTTTTTAATACAAATACTGTAAAATCTATTTTTTTCAGGATATTAACAATCTATCATTTAAATGTTCTAATATACTTAGTTGCACATCATGTAGTTCATAGATTTAATTGGTGAAACTTCACTACAGCTACGTATTTTTACAAGAATTGCATATTAAAACACCCTTGTTACTTTAATAATTTTATAATTTTTTCGGGATTTTTTCCATAGATCCTTTTATTTATATATTTAGGTAAATCTTAGGTAAATTTAGGTAAATCATCGTATAATATAACGCAATTGTAATTGCTTTTAAAAAAGATTTTAAGATCATTTTCTTTAGAAAGTCTTAGAAAACGTATATAAACTCACCTAACCTTACCTAACCCAAGTTTCTTATATACACAGTGTACATATACAAATAAGAAGACTTTTAATAATCCAATAGTTTCAATAATTTGTAGCTAAATGAACATATTTCACTATATTACAATTTTAATAAAAGTTATTTGAAAAAAAACTTAAAAATTGAAAAAATCTGTCTCCGTCGTTAAAATTAACCTATATTTACACTCTGCAAATACGAGAGAGTTAGGTTAGGTAAGGTTAGGTGAGATTCTGTAGTTTTTCTAGAACTTTCAAAAGAAATTTCATTGTTTTAATACGCTGTTGTCGTAATAAGGTGTAGTCGTCGTGAAGTTTCAACGATTTAATTAAATTTAATGCTGTAAAACTTGATTTATAATATATAACTATTAATAGTAAATAAAATGGACAAAGTTGAGCTGACTGGACAAATCTATTTTGGAATTTACTTTATGAATTATTTTATAGTTTTAAATTGTAATATAGGTGAATGTGAACCGAACATTATCGTTATTAACAATATTTAGTATAAAATAAAAAAATATTAATGATAGAT
>JARUHE010348885.1:0-10149 GCA_031471125.1 Archaeomysis grebnitzkii | reverse complement strand
TATATGAAAGAGAGAAACATTGTTAACATTAGCCCAACTATGCGAAATGAGGTTGTGAACGCTCCAATGAAAAAGCATAGTTTAATAGGTAATAGTGAAAAATTATCAATGCAGTCAGATGTCCGAGCAAAGTAGCTAAGCAGTCAACTGTCCGAACAAAGTAGCTAAGCAGTCAACTGGCCGAAGAAAGTAGCTAAGGGATAAAAAGTGACTAAGCAGTTAGGTGTCCGAACACAGTAGCTAAGGGATAAAATGTAGCTAAGCAATTAATTGTCCGAAGAAAGTAGCTAAGCAGTTAATTGTCCGAACAACGTAGCTAAGCAATTAATTGTCCGAATAAAGTAGCTAAGGGATAAAAAGTAGCTCAGCAGTCAGGTGTCCGAGCAATGGTTTCATCGGATGCAGACAATTGCCGGTAGATTAGATACCCGGATGAGATGTTAAATCTGGCATCCGGTGAGAACTCGTTGGTATTTTCGTTCATTCGAATGTTTTGTTTTTTTCGTTTCGAGTCATTGTCTTTTCATCGATTTTGTGTTCCTTGTGTCAACTTATTGTTGTGTAAAGAGTGTTCCTTTTGTCAATATGTTCCCAATATGCACAGGAAACCTGACCTTCAGCGTAACGGGGAATTTGCATTCTGATTATCCAAATTCTTTTCATGTTTTGTAGTTGATTAATTGATGGGATGTTGACCAGAGCTCGTTTGATATTTCTATTCTATGATTAATTCAGTTTCAAATGTTCGGATGTGGTTATGAAAAATCAATCAAATATTTTTGCCGATTTTTCTCGGAATGATTTTGCTCTAGCAGGACATGTAATTACGGTTTTAATGTTGGAACAAACTTAGATCTAAATAATAATAAATAGATTGTCGTAATGGCTAACCTTAATGACAATAATCACTAATTTGGATATCCTGCCACCCATCTAATGAATTAACAACGCCTCATCTGGCATCATGCTGTAGTGCCAGTTCTATTAATTCAAATTCTTTATTTCTTAGTTCAATGTGTGAAACCAATATTTAAAACTCAGCTTCATTCATGCTTTACATTTTTTAAATATAACTCTAGTACAGTGTTAACAGAAAGTTGAACAATAACATATTTTAAACTTGAGAATATGTTTATTTCAACAGAAAAATCGTATCTAGCAGTTAAGTTTATTTTTTTAAAAAGAAAATGTTGATATTTTGTATATGAAATTAAAATTGATTTAAATAAAAAACCGTTATTTCAGGTGGATCTGGCGGGAACGGAGGTGGAAACAGCGGAGATGGAATGGTGAACAACGTGACTTTGTGGCAGTTCTTATTGGAACTGTTGAAGAACAGTCAATACAAAGGCATCATCACCTGGACCAACTCGGATGGAGAATTCAAGTTGCTAAATGCCGAGGAGGTTGCCAGACTATGGGGCTTGAGGAAGAACAAAACCAACATGAATTACGACAAACTTTCCAGAGCTTTAAGATATTATTATGATAAAAATATCATTAAAAAAGTACTAGGACAAAAATTTGTTTACAGGTTAGTACTATGTTTATATTTTGTGAAAACGATAGGTTGGAAATATTTTGATTGCTCATGATGTGTTGTGCGTTGCATGTTCGATGGCGTTGTCGTCGTCTGCATCGGCGCTAAACAATGACTTGAATGGGTATAATTATCATCTATACTTGTCAATATTATGTTCATACAGGGTTGATGATTGTTTCCAATAATAGAAGTTTCTAATTTCATTTTATTACTTTGTATCTGTTTTTTTCATTAAATTAGCTTACTTTTTTTTTAAGATTTTTTGTTTGTTTTTACTTTGGTTTTATTTATGCTCCAATGGATTGGCAATAACGTATGCATAAATAGTCTCTAAGGTGTAGTTTTGATTAAAATATTTTGTACCAATTTTGTAACACAATTTCTGATTGATAAGATATATTTTTTATTATTTTATTCATAAGCTAACGAATATTCGCGATACATTTTGAAACATTCGGCTCTTGGAGTATTAGTTAATTTTATAAATATTAATATGAATGTAGATTATGTATGTCTTTATAATGTATTGCTATAACTTACAAAACAAACAAACAAATGTTAAAACGTTTTTACGAATTAAAAATATTTATTTGAAACCAACAATTGAAAACGGTGAAAAAGAAAGATAACTGCAATGCTTGCTTTCTTTATTTATCATTGAAAACACTGTACATTTCAGATTTTTCATTAGTGACATTTTATAAATATATAAAAAAGTTAAATTGTACATTTCAACGGATATGACTCTATGATAACAAAAGATAACTCGTTTGTATCTAAAGATAATAAAGTAGTTTTTTCTGAATGTTGCCAAAGCTATTTTTGTTGCAATTTTTCAGTTTTTTCTCTCTTACAAAATCTATAAAACTATTTTGATATTAATACCATCTAGATAGCTTCTATTTGCTTTTATCAATTACATATGCTTTAACTTCTATTTGATGTTAAAATTTTATTTTGTTCTAAATTTATTAACATTATATTTATAAATTAAACAAAATACAATCGAAGAATACTTTTCTTTTAGGCAATAGCTGCCCTGTTTGATATCCTACTTACAGTATCCAATTGAATTATTAATTTTTATTGAAAGCAATTGTAATAATGACCATTACTTACAACACTTGAAGCTGAGGGTTCCTATTTATCTTCATCTTTTGTAATCATACTTTTATTCTTGTTGTTGATTTTGTGGCCATGGTGGTTATTGGTGTTGTTAATTTTGTGGTGATGGTGGTTATTGGTGTTGTTGTTTTTAAGTTTACCATTACATATTTTAACGAACTAGTGACACATCAACCGAAGGGTTCAGTAACTTTAAAAAAAATGTTGTCCATCGCCACAATCAGAAATGTCAATAAACGATAGTGTTAAAAAGTGGGAAAACATCATTTAATCAAAAAATTATCCAAGTATTAATGTAGCCTTCATTTTCAATTCACTGACGCATAAATAAAAACAAAAAGTGAACAAATAAATTCATCAAAAAAATGTTACCTCCATATTCAAAAATATCAATAAAAAATTATGTTAATTAAAAAAACACTAGAGATTATTTATGTATACCTCATTTCCAATTCATTAATGCATAAATCAAACTAAAATTTGAAGATAAAAATTGTTAAAAGAAATTTCATGTTAATTTAATCTAGATAAAAAGTATTAAAATTAATCAAATATATATATTAATATATTAAAAGCAATATGCAAACCTATATGAAATACAAATTTTAAAAGTATAGATTATATATAACCATTCAAGTCATTGTCTAACACCGACGACGACGTCAGAATTGCTACGCCTATTTAGAGCTTTGCTAAGCACGTTCGCCAATAAAAAGTCGTTGTCTCAAAGACCAAGCTTGTCCCATACAAGTAGGATAATTTTCAACCAACTTAAATGTATTTTTTTCTATAGTAAAAATAAAAGTTATATTTTATTGTATTTAAATTTAAATTTTAGTAATGAAAGAAATATAATTTGTAAACTAAATTATTATAGAACTATCAGTTTCTTGTATTATAAAACTGAAGCCATGAAAATGTATTATTTATTCAAATTATTTTAAAGGGGATCTTATTTCATTTGTTTGGCAATATACATTTACTATACTAACGTCAGTTCCTACTCAAAACAAGTTTGCATTTTAAAAGAAAATCAATCTTCTGTGTACTTGAAAATTTTTACTTTTCAGGTTCGTTTCGTTCCCGGAAATAATCAAAACTGAAAACATGGTTCCGTTCCATGTGAAAATGGAGAGCCTGGGGAGCAACAACTCGAAATGTGCTAGCGGAGGGATGTCTCCTTACTCGCCCAGTGTTTCGCAAGGTTCGCCGCTCAACCCACAAACAGGTTGCATGTCTCCCTCAAGCAGTGGCGTTCATGGTGCCACGAGGATGTCATCGCCATCGCATGCGTCTCATCATGCCATGGCAACTCCACCTCCAGCTCATCTTAAGACCTATCCAGTTCTTAGTAAGTTTTTCTTTAGTTCACATCTGTACCAATTTTTAGAAACTAAATGCTTTATATTGCTTATTTTCCAATTAATCCTTGTATTAATCTGATCATCTTTACAGATACACTGTCCCATTTGTATACCACAATAGGACAACAGTTAGCTGCAGCAAGCTATTTCAATGCACTTCATCACAGAAGACCAGAAAATGAAAATCCATTGCATTCGCCCACTTTACCAGGTGTTTGGCCTACAGAGCTAGCACCACCGATACGATCTCCCTCGCCTTCGTCAGAAGATTCTAGAGATGCCCCATCCTTTCCTTTACATTTGGTTTCTGAAGAAGCATCTAGAAGAAGAAGAGAAGAAGAAGCAGAAGAAAGAAGAAGAGAAGCTGAGCAAAAGAAAGACAGATCTCGCTCTAGCTCACCAAGATCAAAATCACCATTTAGTCCAAACCATCACAGAACACCAATTTCTTCTCCACTAATAAAACATGATCCTTCATCTCCATTTAATGATAGTCCGTCATCTCCTCTGACGCCACCACCTGGACGAGATTCCAGACTCCCTATTTCTAGCTCCTCTTGTGCTGGATTATCCTTAGTGCCTCCTTTATCCAACTCTTCTTCGTTATCTGTTTCAAAATCCACCCATAAGCCTAGGTCAGGACCTAAGCCCAAGCCCTCTCCATTGTCAATTGAAGCAATTACTGGATCGCCACCCATTATTTCACCAAGACAGTTTTCAGCTTCTAGTTTGAACACGCCCGTTGTTAATCTACCATCACCTCCATATAGTGGAGTTGGCACAAAGTCGCCATACTTACCCATGCATGTTTGGCCAAGTTTAAGTCCCCTTGCCTCTCTGTCACCACATTATACAAGTTCTCCAAGGGGTATACATCATTTCACTTTTCCCGTTCTTCCTCAGTTTGCTCATTTACCCCCGCCTTTATCACCACTTCTGCATTCTGCATTTGATTTTTCTGCCCTTGCTTCTCCCACAGATAAACCGGCAACAGTACATGTTCTACAATGACCGGAGGCGGTCCGTAATCGTTTCGCGTCAGCTACAAACACTTCAGTGCAATCATCATCTACTTTCACGAGCAGTACTTCTACTAGTACGAGTGGTTTACCACCAAATAGGTAGCTGCTAATTATGTTAGGTAAATTTTGTGGAAATGATTATGGACTAACTTGTTAAATTACAGTACAAACTACGTGTACATTTAAGACATGCTGACAATGCTAGATTGTGATATATGTGGTATGTTGTGTGTTGTTTTTTAGACAAGTGGAAAGGCACAGTTGATAATTAATAACATTTCAAATGTTGTCAGTTTCTACAAAAGGGCATTACAGATTCAACTGTTTTTGTTTTTGAAAAGTTAAGACTGTGTTAACCATGCTTAAACTAAGTGTCTTGTTCTGTGTAAAATTATGACGAACTTTGTGCTAAAATAGGTTAACTTAACTTTGTGTTTTCATTATGTTGGTTCACCCTTGTTATTGTTGAAATCTCAATTTTTATTATAATAAGTTTTATTAATGAGAACTTTATTAATTCACATTTTAACAACTTTTATATTATGGTTATTATGTTTTGAAAAAAATTCCTTTATCATATGATAATATGTTGAAATTAAGTCTTCAGTTATCCAAAATGACTATTTATATAAACAAAAAGTGATAATATTCCAAGTGCCTTTATCGACAAATCATTCATTCATTTTCATGTATTTTTCATAACTTTCATCATTTCACTCATAACTCATTGCATTAATGTATATATTAAGATTAACCAACATGTGTTTAAATAAGATAAGAAATTCCAAAATTCTTTGAAATAAAAGATACAAATTCATCGTAATTCACATCTCTCGAGATGAAAGCCTTTAAATAAATAATTCTAAGTTCAACTAATTTGCAATTGTTCTTTCAAGCCCCAAGCTGTGATATTGCAAAATAACTTTAATTCACATTCCTTCAACTTGTAGAAAATAATACCATCCTAACTAACTTTGTTTAATTTAATTAAAATAATAATTTTAAATTCATATTTATATAAAGATTTACAATTAGAGACAGGTCTCACTTAAAAACTAACAATTTCAATCTTGAATTTAAACTTTGTAAGAAATTCTAATATGAAATATCATCCAAAATACAAAAACTAACACATGATTTTAATGAGATACTTAAAGCTACAATTTTCGGAATGAAACTTTAAATCTTCTCTAAATACAGAAGGAAAAATAGTGATTAGCATAGTAAGGGAAATTTTCCTAATGTATGTTGCTCAAGCAATCATCGTATTAATCTAATTTAACACTCAGGATGTGTTTAATAAGTTGAACAAAGTCTCGTAACTAAATTCAAGAAGTTATATTTTTCAGCAACATTATAAGTTGTTTTCCATTATTGAAAGACATCTGAAGGATTAAAATAAATGTTGTGCCAAACCAACAGAACTTGATCCAGACGCTCAACTCAATGTTGTTTCCCAATAATGATCTTGAAGAAACTTTTCCAAATTCTTCTCAATTAAAAATCTGGACTCCTAAGAAATGAGTTTGTTTCGAGATCCTTACGAACTTGAGAAGACCCTTAATTGAAAGTTACTGAGTAACTTCATTAAAATCATTCACCACCAAACGTTCTTACGAACTTGTCGTGTGTACCTTACAAGCAACAGTCGCATTAACCTTGTCACAAACGCGTGGTGTATGTACCTTATAACAAACCTTTGTATTAAGTTTGATAAGTTCATAGTAGGATTGTTTGGAGTTTGGTGAATGATTTTCAACTAAGGTTTTTCTTAAGTTCGTAAATATTTTGAAACAACCTCATTTCTTAGGTTCGGCTCAGACTTTTTAATTAGGACAAATTTGAATTTATGTGGGGGCATTCTGTACTCTCTACTTTATATTAATAAAAAAGATCATTACCATATAGATTAAATAACAATTGTCAGTTTTTATAAATTAAAACCTGTAAAAGTGTCTACATTGTGAAGGTAAAAGAATGAAGAAAGCCGTTATGAAAAACATCAAAAAATATATGTGCTGAAAATTAATCCTACAGTTTAATTAATGATGATTGCATTTTTATAAATACCCATGCTATGAGCAAATTTCGCGGTTGTTTCCGTTGTTGGAGATTTCATGAGGTACTGGAGCCATACAACCTGCCTAATATAAGATCAAATGAGAAATGGAGCCATACAACCTGCCTAATATAAGAACAAATGAGCTACTGGAGCCATACCACCTGCCTAATAAGAACAAATGAGAAAGGGAGGTCATGCCAGACTATGACGAATGAGTAAAGTAAAAAACTGTTTGTAATTTCAAGGGCTGCAGCAAAAGCAGTGGTAAGAGCATATTCACACACTCCCATCAATAATGCCCAAATTTTTCTATGATATAGATACTGCTTCATCAAAGGATTTAATATGCAAAAATATAATTCAGTGTGAACTTAGTGTTGCAAAAGAAGAAGTGCCAATGATATCTCGAAATAATAACACGAAGGAAAACATTTTGGTAACAAGTATGAGAACTTAAAGCTATTGCAAAATTTAAAACTTCAAAAAATGATGGTTAAAATCTATTGTGCGAAATTCAAGCCTTTCAGTTTACATTTTCTTTTGAAACAAGTGTGAAAATAAAAAAATATCAATTATGATTTGTTTAATGTAGGGACAAATGTTTATAATCATTTCATGAGCATCACCCATAAAAAAATAGCAATTATGATTTGTTTAATGTAGGGACCAAATGTTTATAGCTTCCGTTTATTGATGAATAATCATTTCATGAGCATCACCCATAAAAAATTGTATAGACCAAGATTTTGGTTATTAAATTAAGTATCGTTTTTCTACAATTGGTTAAAATCCTTTATGGGATTCAGAACAAACATTTCGAAGTGGAAATTCAAATTATTTTTACTTCTTTAATAATTAATCTATTATTTATGATTTAATTTGTATATATTTTAAGAAGTTTTTGACATTGGCTATTGTCTCTCGGCTCAAGCTAAAGACAATGAAATCTAAGTTTTAAGTTGTAATTGTACATATTGTAAATTTCCTCGTTTTTGTTTCGCCTCCTATTGACATGGCCTCCTATAGTAGACTGTTATTTTTACAAACGTTAGAAAAAAATCCCAACATGTAAATAAATATATATATACATATTATATATAATTATTAAGTCTTTCATAACTACAATTGATTTATAGTCAATTATTATTGATAAGATAGTTATACATAAATATACGACATTCACTAATTTTTTTCAGAATATTTTTGTACAAGATCATTGATTAAATTAAACAAACAACATTTTGATTGTGCTATTTGTTAAGATAATGCATAGGTTTTATGAAATAAATAAATAATAATTTTGACCTGTACCTGTATTTGAACAAATAGTTTTTGAATTGTGAAAACGAATGATTTTTTGTGATTAGGAAATGTTATATTGAACAGAAGTTAAATTTATCTTTGGTAATGATGCATAAGCTTACTTATTGTAAAATAGCTCAGGAAAAAGTGTCAAATTTGTATAATATAACTATATGCCAAAAGACATTATTTTTGCTCGAGTCTACATATATATCTTTCATATATGTACTTCAAGTGCCAAAACACAATATAATGTGTGCTCATAGCTAATTTAATACTTGATCTAAACTATGGAGGTTTTATAGCTCAAGTAATATACTAAAATCTACTCCTCTATTGTGATAATAACGTGCCATTTCACAATAAAATGGACCAAAAGAACAATCTTTCATTCCTATTCCCTATGATTTTTTTGTGAATAATAAACATTACTTCTACATTTTATTATAGATACATATAGAAGACAAATTACATAAGTATGCAAATAAAAAGAAAATAATTTAAACGAATGTTTAAAATTTGAGCAAGTACTGTGTGAATCATCAGCACAACAATTTGTGAATGGATGAATCTGATAACAATTTACAAAATGTTGCACTCGACTCGACACGATCATTGCACAAAAACTTGAAGCTTTTATGCCATCGCCATAAATTCTACAAAAACAACGGATGGCATGTGTCAAGGTGCCAGCCAAATAAAATGAACTTTGCTATATGATTCTAACTACAGGTAAAAACTTACTAGATGGGGAAAATCATAATTGTACAGTACATACAAGAGTTCAACCTATATTAAATCTTTAGCAATGACCAACTCACGCACAAAGTAACCCATTATGGTGACGTTTATTCAATCAGTAGCTTTCACTAAACTTTAAATAAATTGTTGCCAATTTTAATAAAAGAAAGGATTGAACACAGTTGAAAGTTTATTTAAGTTATTAGTTTGAACATGAAATAAAGCCCAATCGATAATATGTGACGGGAGTAGTAATTAATGTAAGCACCTCGACCTGTGCTTAATTGTTGTGACCTTCATTTCTTAATTTCATTTAATATACAAGTGCTCAATTGACCAAAACTTTGTTGAGATATTTGTAGTATTGGGGACAACAAAGCTGTCAGTTTGATCGATGACATCTCTCCGTCCAAAATTGTTGATGCGGCCACAATGATGCTTCCAGAGAGCAGCATCCGGTCTGCGAGAACCTCCTTGAACTTCTCTCTGGAAAAAAAATTAAGTTGAGCAATCTATCCCCATTGAGAACCTCGCTATACTATATATAGGGTATTGGCCCCTTTATTTATATAATCAATCGATCAATTGCTATACTATATAATTATTTATTTAAGAAATCTAACAAAACCTCTAGGTAATTTTCACATTTAGTGGGGCCTTGTTTTTGGTCATTTCGAGTTTGTGTAAATGTTTAGTTGTAATACCAAATTAAAGGTTAGGATCTGTCCAACAACTTTGATTTGAGTGTCAAGCATACAAGATAAAATATTAAAAATTGCCGCCAAAATCTCATGCAAATTTCATGCTTTTTTTGGGACCAGAACCAAGGTAAAAAATCGCCGGATAACCACCAACTCATTCTATAAGCAAGGCTAACTGGTAGTTATGTGGGAGTTGAACACCACTATAAAATCTAAATTCTGGAACAGACAAAAGTTTCACTCTGGAAGAGCCAAGGACTATGCACCCAAAGATGGGCCCAAAGCAAAA
>JARUHE010348874.1:0-10150 GCA_031471125.1 Archaeomysis grebnitzkii | reverse complement strand
AGACGTGTAAGTTATTTATGAGTACTCTAAATAATAATAATAATAATAATAATAACCATTCACTGAAAATGATAAAAAGTTATGTCTACATAGCAAAGGGTAAAAAGTAAACAAAATATGAACACACTAGTTCAGTTATTTCACTAAGACTTTAACTAAACACTACTTCTCTTAGTTAAGTTAAGGTGACCTAGCTTCACCTGGTCTTAAGATGTACATTATTATTCATAATATTTATGTAATTCTTCAGTTTTATAGATTATTTATTTATTTTTCTAGTTTAAACCTATCTGTTCAGTAGGATTTATTTTATTTCATATATGAAACGTTCATTCTTTTGTATTTATTCTTTTATAGGCTAGGCCTATCGTATTCTAAAAATCTTATGAATAGAATTCAAAAAAATATTTACATAGCCTAACATTACTTATTTTCAAAAATTCTGAACTAACAGAAATCATTGATTAATATTTTAAAGAAAATGTTATAACTTAACTTCCACATTTGGTAATAAAATTGCATGAAAATATTTTTTGAAAACAATTACAATTAATAAATTATAATAATTAATAAATTATAATAAATGATGAATCAGAATAAACAAGAATTAAAATAAACGATAAATGAAAATAAATAATTCAACACGGTCGAATATTGTTTATTAATAGTTAAGGATAAAGAGCGAAGGGGGGACTAGTTTTTGGGGGATGTGTGGGACAATCCCCCCAACGGGAGGCGTCAACGGGACTAAAATGATGGACAAAACCGTCCATAGAATTCAGTGTAGATTGAGAGCTCTTAGAGTTAGGATGTCGCAGAAGTTCGTCCTCCAGGAGTTGATTTTATTTCGTCCACGTCTCAAATAAATTCAAAAACAATTTATTTGAATTGAATTTAACTAAAGTTTTATTTCTGAACTTAAACTTGACGAAGTTGAAACTAAGTTTTATTCAACATACGTTCTTTATTGTAAACTTAGTGTGAAATGTGTTTATTCTAAAGTGTTTAAATCTTCAAATTTATTTAAATTGAATCTAACTTTACAATGTCGAATAAAACTTAAAACTTTATATAATAAAGTTTTAAAAACTTTATAACTTTGAACTTTCGGTGCCTAATTTGAACTTCATTGACCTAGCCCATAAATGGTAAGTGCCTGTACCATTAAACTGATAATTTGTTTATTTATTTGCCATTATGGCAAATCCTAGTTTAGATGGAAATTAGTTTTAGCAAGAAAAGGCAAAATAATTTAGCCTAGTTAATTTATTTCTCCATTTAACTTGTTTACATTAAATATTTTTTGTTATTTATATAGCTATATAATATTTTGAATGTCTCCTCGGCTGAAACGATCTAAATTTAATGTTAATATGGGCATCAGCTAATAACTATTTATTTAAAAATATCAAAATTCAATCTACTAATAATTAAGTGAAGACTATTTATCTAACCCAACGGAAGTAGTTTTTTCTTACCGCTGATGTTTGTATAGCGGCTATAGCCTATTAAGTCATTTCATACAGTTGAAACTTTAAAATTAAGTTAATATTGTCAATATTAACTTTATTTTCTATTTTTAAAATAAATAGCTGTACAAAAACTTAGAAAATGTCTGCATGTTTTTTTATTTACAAATATTTGAACTGTAACGTCATATGTAAACTGAAACCTTCCTGTTCATTATTGTTCTGTTTGTTCTTTTTACATCCTTGTTACTTTGCCGATTTGGTGCTTGTCTTTTAAATATTTTACTTAAACTTTAAATAAATTACATTCTACTACATGTCGGTTTGTAGAGCGAACACTGAAAGTCTGTTAAATATTAAATTCTTCTAACCATCCTAAATATATGGATCTATGTATAATAACACAAGCGAGTAACCCGCATTCAAATAACATGTAGCTTACCTTACTTGTTCTATTTTTGATATATGTAAATAAGCTAAAAATTTATGTCTAAGCATGCGCAGGTCTAAAGCCTATACTTAAGTTTGTTCAATTTAATTTAATCTTAAGTTGTTTAAATACTAAATTGGAAGGATTTGAAATAAAAATAATTAGAACCCATTTTAAATAAAATTAAAAATGGAGATAATCCTAGCATAAGCTGATATATTTGAAATAAAATCCCTCCTGCATATAAGATCCTACCCACAATATCCTTCCTACAAATCCACTATCCCACCCACAAATCTAATCCACATCCCCCACTAATTCCTTCAAACTATCCACATCCTAATGAGTCCGTTAATTACACCCTAAGTTTTTCTCACGGCATGGCCGGGTATTTTGTGGCAGGCAAAAAGGACCCCCAACCGTCCTTGTTAATTCCTTCATTCGTCAACCGACGTAGGATGCTAAGGGTAACCAAGGACTTTTCTGAATTACACAGCACCGCCAATTTCCGGCATACAAAGTCCTTAGTGTTGTATCGAACATTGTACAGGCGCCGTCATTCGATCCCGTACCGTAGTTTGTGGTATGGCACAGCGTTGAAATCGAGTGTACATTGGAAGTAGATTAATATTTGAGTTTCTAACTAAAATCAAGTACATTGGAATATAAAAATATTTGTATTGTTATTTTTAATTCTAAGTACATTGGGAGTAGATGAAGACATGTGCTTTATTAATCTCTTGTAGTATTATTATTAAACTACTAACACTTTATAGCCTAGCCTATATGCATTTTTTACAAGCTTCATAAGACTATTCATAATTTTGCTGCAATTATTTTAAAACTCTTAATCCATTTTAAATTCGCAATGAATTAAATTTCCTAAAACCTTTCGGTCATTATTGTGGCAGTTTGAATACTTCGGCATGTTGCCCAAATAGAAAGCTCAAAGCCTAAGCTTGCTTCAGTGGTCGGATACCACACAGTGTAATTGAATTTTGATTTAAACCAAATTTAAACTTATTAATAATTTTAGATTATTTCTTAGAAATGGTTTTGCCCACGTGGTAGCATATCCTGTGGCAAGTAGTTTCAATATTATTTGGTTTTTAATTCAAATTCCTAGTTCAAAAATATGATTTTCATTTTAATATATAGAATTTTAGAAAGAATAATTGATTTCATTAAAGTTCTTATGTCTACAATATTTTACTATATTAAGGTAAATTTTACTAAATCTAATATTGAACATTCACACGTGGTGCATTTATTCAATCTCTGAAATAACTTAAAATCTAAAAAATGAAAATGCTAGCCTAGATTCCTTCTAAGGTATAACGTTTGCAACATTCATAGTGCAGTCTCGTTTAATTTTACTGAACTTATTACAAAGCGTTCACACACACACACGCGTGGTATTTATTTAATCTGTGAAAGAATTTAAAATAAATCTTTCTCCCTTGTGTGCATCCCCGCCACTCGGTAACCTTCGTACGAATACCTTTGTCCGACTACACAATACCTCAACCGAACTACATTGTAAGGAAGAAAACATCCTGAACTGAAACCCATCCGGCAGTTGAGGCATTTTCAATGGACGGAGTTGGTTGTAATATTATCACAGACCAATTTCACTCAGCCTAAACCTTCGCCATTATGTGTACCTTCCAACCTTCCCTTGTATGCGGTTACGTTACTTTTTGTTCCTTGGGTTCCCATAGCCTCGCTCAGCTCTGGTTTTCTTGGGTTAGTGCTAACAGGCTCTGGTTTTCTGTCGTTAGTGCTAACAGCCTGTCCGACAATACTACTTGCCGGAAGAAACGGTTGTGATTTTTTGTTTGCCTTCCATGCCATTCATTCCTGTGTGACTAATTTATTTCTGCTGCAGACCATTTCCTTAATTCTGCTGCAGACCATTTTCTTATTTCTGTGTAATTTGATGTTGTTGGCTAAGATTTATTTCATTGTGGTGTTTGTCTTTTTTTTGTATAATTGGCTTTTATGGCAAGATCTTTCGAATTGTTTCTGTTGCAGACCATTTTTTTCTTCTGAAACTTGAGTAATTAATTAAAGTTTGATGGTTTTAGTTAAGCACATTACTTGAATAGATTTCCTTGGTTATGATCATTATTATTCGGTGATTTGTGCACATAATGAAATCTATTCAAGTAATGTGCCTAACCAGAACCTTGATGCTTTATATTACCAAATTTGTTAAAGTTCCTACACTTCAGTTGATGGTTTCCGAAACTTCTATTCTAAATAGGTTGTGTCCATGTATTATATCTAGGCTCTTACATCATCAGCTTCCTTGGATTCACAGGGCAATGGTTTAGAGCTAGGTTTGCCACGTGTTCCATAGGAATTACTATTGGAACACTGTCGCACCCCTAAAGTACTGTATGTAGGTGAATCCATAATTCTTCTGCAATGTACCATCAATTTCAGTAGTCCAATAAATGTCGATAAATAGTTCTTTGATACATTTGATGCATGAAGTGAATTTGGTAATTTAACTAACTGTTCAATACACTATAAATAGCTTAAATTTATTGGGCAGTAGATTTTCATGAATCGTATTTATAAATAAACATGTTTACTCACTGCAGATAAATGTTACCTTGAAATATTTTTCATAACATTGAATCGGTCGGCTTTTTTTAATTGCTTAAATTAATGCAAGTTGGTAATAGTGGAACGCATTTTCGTATTTAAAAAAAAAACATTTACATTATACCCCCTGGCAGCATTTGTATTAGAAAATTCCCCCCAATCATTTTAAATTAAACACACCTGGCAGCATCTTGTATTAGTAACCCCCCCCCCCAACATTTTAAAATCTCTCTCCTGAATTAAACATCAACCCCCTCCCTCAAACATTTTACATCTGTCCTTTCCAAATGCATTGTTGTGAAGCTGGAATTGAATGTCTTGCCGACATAAATTCCAGACAATCGGGGAGGGAGGAAAGAGTCCAAGTTTTCCAAATTTGTTGACCATCGCTTTATTGCCGTAGGATCCATTTGTAATAAGGAAATCCTTTTCGGTGTCCTTCTTTCCTAATCCTCCAACAATGAAGCACTTTTCTCGGCTACTAAACTCCGCCCCTTTTTAAAACCTCCTTTCTCGAACGTTGTGATTTTTCTCCTTTTTTGGTTCCTTTGTCTCCTTATTTATGGCCAAGGATGTTAGTCCTACCTCCTTCAAGCCGGTTCGTCTTCCGGAAGTACATCTGTTAACATGTGTTCTGGATTGATGTCTGTTTTTTTCTGGATGGTGTCTATGGTTTCTTGCTGAATGGTGTCTATGGTTTCTTGCTGAATGGTGTCTATGGTTTCTTGCTGAATGGTGTCTATGGTTTCTTACTGAATGGTGTCTATGGTTTCTTACTGAATGTTCAGAGTGTTGAATATTTACAGGTGCAGTGCAAAGCTCAAAATCAAGTGAGGTAAGTCATGTTATTTGAATGTGTCGCCTCACTTGTGCTATTGTATATTGTATTAAAATTTCAAGTTCTTGAATTACTTCCTCACAATTTATTTTGTTTATCAAATCATTTTTTGTATCCAAACAAACTTTTTCTTATTGATGCATTGGACCAGACTGTCTATTTTCAAGGTTATTTAACGCAGGTTTTGTCGCCTCGACTTCGAGAAACTTTTCTCCATAAATGATCATTTATATAATCAATCGCTAAATTATTTAAATGCTTTATTTAAAAATAAAAACAAAATTTGAATTTATTAAATCTGCCAGTTCATTCACTTTCAAAGCCATTTCCTATGTTCGTTTATTTTGCATAAATATACAAAAGCCAGCAAGGCATACGATTCGATTCGTTATAATAAATTTGATATTATAATGTATGTAAAAAATCCTAATTACACAACCATATTTTATGAATTTATTCACACTAATGTGAAAGAAAATTTTCATCTTATTTGACCAATCCATTATTGTGAAAGGGGATGAGGCTCCATTGTTCATTTGGTTTGAAGAGCGAACCCTGGACTGCTGAGTGAAGCAGTTTAAAATTTTCTTCACATTAATGCCAGCAAAATCATCTTTTCAATGTTTAGAGAACTAGAAGTGAAGAACCTTTGTTCAGTCGCCCATTGATATTAACCAAATACAAGGATGCTTAATTTAACTTTAATTTATTTAAACCTAAAATATTTTGCTAGAATACCCAACCTGAATCTAACTTTTGTAGGTCAAATAAACCTTTGCCAAATTTCTAGACCATAAATATTTACACAAAGTTTTCTGCAATAAAATTTTTTTTACTTTAAGCTAAATCAAGGCAATGCTTTAGAGCTATGTTTGCCACATGCTACATGGTATTTACTGTTAGACCAATGTTACGTGCTCCATAGGAATTGCTATTGGAGTGGACCATGTAGAAGCCTTAAGTATTTACCTGAAGTTTTAAACCATTTAAGTTGTAGGATAAAAATATTTGTATTTAAATCTGTACCATTGAAAAATTCTTGCGTTTGTTTAAAAAAAACTTAAATTTAGAATCTCTGCAAAAACTAATTGCAAATAATCTTCAACAGGACTTCCACCATCGGTGTGGATTTTACTGTCTCGCCATTGGTGTTGGGCTGCAAGACTCCTCACATTGTCCACTCCAATAGTAATTCCTATGGCACATGTGGCAAACATTGCTCCAATAGTAATTCCTATGGCACATGTGGCAAACATTGCTCCAATAGTAATTTCTAGGAGACATGTGACAAACATTACCCTGAGACTCTAATATCACCGGCCGAAGTGACTAGACTTGGGTGAGAGACGAGCAGCAGAGTTTCCAACAGAAAAGTAAATTCCAAATTCTGAAGGTAAATAAATATTTTATTTGAAATGTTTGAACTGAAATATTGAAATGTTTTTACATAATAAAGTTAAAATATTTTAAATGTCAAAATGTTTACATTGAAATGCCTTACAATTACACTAAAACACTTGACTAACTTATGTCTAAGTTAGTCAAAATTGACATAAGATTGATCAACTTTTTTTTCACAATGCATACATTTATGTTAATTTAATCAATATCATTGGTACAATGCGACATGATTTTGATTGAATCACAAGAATCAAATTCGGTTTTACACTTTGGTATGTTCTAAATTAATTCGTTTAAAGTTTTGAATCTGTTTGACGGTTTCATCTTTAATTTTTCTAACTTGTTGTCATTTATTGAATGTTTAGTAAGGAGACCAATACCAACTGGGTGCAGTGCCGGTCTTTAGCCCATATTCTTTTTGAACTTTTAACGCCTGTAGGGGCAACAGTGACTGTTGTAGGGTTATTTTAAATGCAATTATAATTGTACTGTAGACCGTAGGGTAATAATAATTGGGGCGTTAAAGTCATGTGAACATTAGTATTTACATCAGCGTTTGGTCAGCAAAAATCATAATGGTGGAAACGCATCACAACTTGCATTAAAATGTAAATAATTCTTGTGGACGATTTGTTCCTTTTTCAATGAAGTCTCGCAATGTTAATTCGATTGCATCTTAACCCTTGGGGTATTATTTTAATATTTGTGATATTGTTAATTCTTGGGGTATTATTTTAATATTTGTGATATTGTTAATTCTTGGGGTATTATTTTAATATTTGTGATATTGGTAATTCTTGGGGTATTATTTTAATATTTGGGGTAATTATAGTTGAGCATTCACAGGTTGAATAAATACAGTTGCAGAATAAATGTCTGTTTTTTCAAACCAATTAAATAAATATTAAAGTTCTAAATTCTTATTTGTAAAATTCTTCCATACATTTTCAGAGCCAAAATATTCCAACTTCATTATTCTTTTTCCTACTTGAAAAAAAATTTATTCTGCATTAACCTGTTCGTACTACAACGTATCAAATTAAAATGGTTTTAATTAAGAATAATTTCATTACAAATTAGTCCAGTTGCCCAATGCTAATTGGGTGAACAATAGCACAAGTGAGGTAACCCACATTCAAATAACAGAGCTTACCTCACTTGTGCTATTATATGGGTGAACAATAGCACAAGTGAGGTAACCCACATTCAAGTCTGAGCTTACCTCACTTGTGCTATTGTTCGTCCAATTCAATGTGTATCAACCTTACTCTATGACGCCAACACGTGCTCGACCCTTCAAAAGGCTACTCGTTTCCGCTCAACACTAGACAGGTGGTTACATCTGATTCGCAGGTGGTTACAACCGACACTCGGGTGGTTACAACTCACAACCGATTTCCTCAACCGGTTGGAGAAGGTTAAACGCATCCCAAGACTTAGTTTTTGGCATAACACTAAACTGATTTTCTTGCGACCGTGGAAGCGCATAAAACACATCTGGATCTAGCATATATGCGCATATAAATCTTACTGATCTAGCATATATGCGCATCAAATCGAAAGTAACTCTGAAAATAGTACTTATATTAAAAATAATTGTAAGAAATAAAATTGGAAGGAAAATTGTAAGCATTTGGATATTAAAGTAATTAAATTTATAAGTAAATAAAGTTAACATTAAACTGAAGTTTATTTGAAATAAATAAAAATTCGAGATTTAAAGGTAGAATGTATAAAAGATTTTTTTTCTAAAATTTATATTTTTAAATAATATACATTTTAGAGTTTTTAGACTTGGCCAATTTATCAATTTCATGATCAACCAAAGTTTATTTTGAAGGCTTAGACCATTTTATTAAAACGAATGAAATATTGAATATAAAATTGTATTGAATAATGAATGCACAGATTTAGAAACTTTAAATATACAAACTCTGCTTTTAATGCTTTTATTATTATTAATAGTATAATTAATATTGCTGCATAATTTAAAAAACCTTTTTTATCGTTGGCAACATTCCATCTTGATTAAGGATGACGAAAACACGAAGGTAGACAATTTTTGATAGAATTGCAATCTTGATTCAATCACTGGCAACTTTACTACAAATCTAGTTCCTTTTTCTATAAATCTAGTACTTTTTTACTAACTTGGTACTCGTTTACTAAAAGTCTAGTACCTCTCCAAGACTAAAACATGTTGGTTGGCAAACCAGTTGTGTAATGTCCAAAGTTTAAAATGTACTAAAATTATTATGAAGGCATTTTCAAATTCTATTAAAACCACCTTTTAAACTGAAGAGTTGCTGCGGTCGAACAAAATCGTGTGGTTTAGCATGTATGCGCATATAACGCATATGGATGTGGCGGGTATAAATGAAGGTGCACAGGTAAAGTGACAAGTGCTTCAATACTAATTTGTAAAAGTGAAACTGAACCTATTTCCCTTTTTGTTGCCTTATGTTTATAATAATTATAACAATAATAATTATAATTTCTATAATTACTATTATTTTTAGTCATTGTTATAATTATAACAATGACTAAAAATAATGGTAATTATTATAATTATAACCATTATTTTTAGTCATTATTATAATTAAAATTATAATAATTACTATTACTTTTAGTTATAATTATTGTTTTAATTATTAATTTTTATTATCATTATTAATGTTTATTCTGTTGTAATGGTCAGTCTAAAAACCTGTCAATGATAATGAACTTCTAAAAACTTGAGTCACTCTAATCCAACTAAAATTATTCTAAAGATGTTATCTAAATAATCTAATCTAAAAGATAGACGTCAATTGATGAGCAATGTGAAATAAATCAAAGCACAAGTGAGGCAAGTTCTGTCATTTGAATGTGGGTTGCCTTACTTGTGCTATTTTCAATCCAATTAAACCAATAAGTTATCAAAACAAATCTTGCTCTTGTATCAAGGGGTCGGGGTGGATAAGAGGTTCGAAGTCAATCTGAAATATTAAAAGTTATACCCACATCCCACTAGGGGATTAAGGTACACAATACCCTACCTTATGTTGGGTTAAGGTACATAATACACTACCTTATGTTGGGTCAAGGTACATAATACCCTACCTTATGGGGAGGTTTACACGAGTGAATGGCTAGCGATTGACCAATCGGCGAGAGGGCCGTATACCCAATATCTAAGGGGAACTTAAAGATAACCGAGTAACAGGGACTAAATGATAACCTAGCAAGGAGGGACTAAGTGGGGGGAGGGTTTGGTTTTCTGTTTAGTTCATCTCGAACCTATACTGCAATAAATATTAAATCATTGCAAACATGACACCTGTGAGTGGGGGGGGGGGGAGGAATAAAAAAGCTACGAGGTGTTGGTAAAGTATACCGAAACATTGAGGTGTTGGTAAA
>JARUHE010348873.1:0-18222 GCA_031471125.1 Archaeomysis grebnitzkii | reverse complement strand
ACGACGACGAGGACGAGGACGACGACGACATCGGAAACGCTACGCCTATGTAGAGCTTCGCTACGCACGCTCGACAAAAACTGATGAGGTTATCCACTAATTTGAAAATTACAAAGCCATCAATTTAGAAGAAAACGTTAACTAAAAAGGAAAATAGAATGCCACCTTATGTTTAAAACAACTATATACGCATATAGATAAATATATACATGAATGGTAACCTTGTATTCCTACAAAGGTGGACATTTTTATTTTAAAATTTTAAATAAACTTACTGGTTTATATTATAACATCTACCGTTGGAGGGTATATAAATGTATATACCATGCAGAATAATTTCACCTTCAACTGTAAACGAGCTAGCTTGCAGTACATACATACAACAAATATAAAAAAATGAGGAACTGACAAGTATATGTTATTGGATTATTAACAATATAAAGAGTTGCAAGAATTTTAATTCAAAATGATTACTTGAAGGAAGTTTAAAAAACTTTTTGATAATTAACAACTAAAATAAAAATAAATGAATTTGTAAAACATGAGGTACATTATGTCAACTTTTTAACGGTGTTTTAATTATTAAATATTTCTGTATTTCATAAAAGAGAGAAATGTCAAACACAAAGGTTCTTAACAACACACTAATTTCCATCTATAATAATAGTTGTAATCTGTTTAGTACTCAAGACAAAAATAAATAATATTATAAGCAAATGAGTAAAAACAAATGGGACAATAACTATCAATAAGCTTAAAGACTAAAATTATAATATATTTAATGTTTATTTGGTATTTATTTTATATAAATCACAATACATGATTTCCAGATATTTGTGATAAACATCTGAAAATGATTCATATTTACAAATTTAAATTAAATAAATTTCTTTTGAATAGTAAAAATATAAATTTTTGTTTATGTATATTCCGTATGTCCACTTGTTGATGTCTTAAACAAGCTCTGTAGCCTTGGTATGTTTGTACATATACAACATTCAATCATAATGTAAAAGGTTAAAATCAATACAAAAGTACAGGTGATTTGTAAACAAAACTTAAGCCTAAATTTTGAGCTTTTTCAAAGTTACCCAACAAAACAGGTACTCATTAGTAAGAGTAACTTTCAAGGTAACTTATGTGGACTTTTTGATTAACTGGATAACAATTAAGTTTCCTTTTCCAAATTAAAATAATTTTGTCCAAACTTGCACAATTATAAATACAATTTATTTTCTTAAGTTTCAACAAATCCAAAAAATGTTTTAGAAATTCCTTCACATGGCTAAAAGTAAATATCCCAAAATGTTGTTTTGTCCACTAATCTGTAATTCTTTATTTTATAGTAAGCCCAAAGTTATTTATTAGATTATTTTCACAAATATTTAGAAATTAGATTTTTTCTCAACAATTTTTAGACATTAGATTTTCTATCACAATTATTTAGAAATTATATTTTCTATTACAAATAATTACTAATTAGACATTAGAATTTATATCACAAACATTAATCAATTATATTTTCTATCACAAATTTTTAAACATTAGATTTTCTATCACAAATAATTAGACATTAGATTTTCTATCACAAATAATTAGACATTAGATTTTCTACCACAAATAATTAGACATTAGATTTTCTATCACAAATAATTAGACATTAGATTTTCTATCACAAATAATTAGACATTAGATTTTTTCTCACACATAATTAGACATTAAATTTTCTATCACAAATAATTAGACATTGGATTTTTTATCACAAATATTTAGACATTAGGTTTTCTATCACAAAAAAAACATTTTAGAATATTTTCAATTCAATTTCAGGTCTGCTTAATTGCATTTTTCATTCAGTTTTATATTTACTATTAATAATGATTACTTTACATTTAGATGGAAAGATACAAACAGAATAAAAAAGTTTTTCTCTCCGAGAACATCTAGATGGCATAAGCAATTGGTGTGGACAAGGAGTGGTTCTGGGAAATCACAATTATGGATTTGTTCAACTATAGAAAAACAAGTTTTGTATAAACTAATACGAGAGTAAAAATCTATAAACACATAACACTAGAAAAAAGAATGCATCAAATTATAGAGAAGTGTGCAATAATATAGAGAACAGTTTGTATTCTCCATAAAAACAGAAACGTAATCAAAGAAGTTTGATGAACATTAGTTAGTGTTAATATTTTGGGTTGAGGTATTGTATTTGTATTGCTCTTCGAATAACAATTCAAGACTTATGAGGTGAAACTTTAATCATTTGTAATGCGTTTAAGTAGTTGCCTAACTTAAAGGAATTTCGTCTGTTTTATTTTTTATTTCATCATTATTGAAAAAACGGATGATTCTAATTTAAAAATAGCAAATATTTGGATATTTATTTCTTTGTTAAAAAAAGGTTAGTCGTAAAACCTTGAAGTAATTTCATTTTTATCTACCGACTCCTAACAACATGACATTCTATAAGAGACAAACATACAAACTGCCAACATTTTAATTACTTAATAATTATACAAGTAAAATATTCAACCATTTTTTACACAATTTGAAACAATTTATAAAAAGTTTTTGAATTGAATCTTAATTACACTTTATCTTTAAACCCTAAGTACATTAATAAAAAAGTTTCTTCTTTTTTCGAAACTTAACAGAAATATAAAAATAAAAAAGTTTGAGAAAACAAAATTGAATAAAATGAAGAAAATAGTCACAAAGATGAAAAGAAAAACTGTAGAGTAAACAAATCAAATAATTTGACTCAATTGTTGAAGCCAATTAAAATAATTTCATCATTTAAAAACTATTTCAAATAAAACATAGACATAAAAAAAATACACCAAAAACGTAACACTAACTCGTACTTCTCAATTGACGATGTTTGAAATGTATTTCAAGATGATTTAGTAAAAATATTCAAGTTTCAATAAATTATTTTTGGCTCAAAAACATCGTTCATCTTCACTTGTAAACATGGCTGGAAGGTGGTGATGCCCTGGGGCCATGTATACCAATGATATTTACATTATAGTCCAAGACCCAACATACAATAACTCAGTCTGTAAAGGCTTCAGTCCTTCTCTCCATTGTCTGTATAAACCATTTGACATTCCAATTTTGGTTCTAACCTAATGACTGATATATCAAAGTGTGTATTAAGTATCTATTGTATCCTACGGTCCTACCTTCACATCACATTTCTCCAATAATACAACATCTACAGTATAACCTACCTCATCTTGTCTACTTATCTAATGAATAAAACCAACGTTAAAGTAATTTGTTTAACTCTATAGATAGATGAATTATATATTGGGAAATTAGAGAAAAGTTTAACATAATACACAAATACCAGTTTTCATTTTTATATTTGACAAAGAAAAGATTATCTAAACTTTTGTTTTGATTGGCTTAATAGATTTCACGGGTACAGCTTTATGAATACAATTACACACAGGTTTAAATTTATTCACCCTTGTAAGAATAAAAAAGTATCACTTCGTATAAAATTACAATATATACAAGAACAAAGTTGAACTATTCCTATCAAATCCATAAAAAGCTTCTGGTAAAAGTAAATAAATTTTTGGAGTTTCCTCAGAGCATGACCACCTTGCTGCAAATTATTTAAAGAAATAGTTTAGTTATTCTAAATATAATTCTTAATTTAATTATTTTCTTAAAATAATAAAAAAACAAATGAAAAGAGATTACTTTTAAAACCGAACATGTTCATACTTGTGTTTATGTTAATGGTAATCTTAACAGATGTATGATGTTTGTGATTGAGTTATAATCTGTGAAAAAATGGATGACAAAGTTAACATTAAAAACAAAAGAAGTGAAGTCAAAAGTTCTGTAAATGGGTTACATTCTATTTTCTTACCTTAATAAAAACATGTCTACCAAAACATTTCCTCAAATATTTTGTTTTTATAGAATCTGATAGACTAAAACAATATTGGTAACTAATTTAAAGTAAGTATGTAATCTAGTCAATAAATTAAATAAAACAAAATGATTTGCGAGAGAAAATTGGTAAGAATTACGTTCTAAAAAAAAATAGGTAAATATTTTGGTGAAAAGTTTTTTTGTTTACAAATTTGTTTGATTGTTTAATAAATTTTACAAGAAAACATTTTTAACAAACCAAAATTCTAATAGTTACTACAGCGAAAAATAATCACAAAACATTTATGATTTGCTTAAATTTAAATAACGAATTCTTTCAAAAATTATTAACAATCATTGTGAAAATGTTTTTTAAAACACTGCAAACATTTCTTTATTTGGAATTATTTTTTTAAATAAACTGTTCGTTTTAATTAGGTTTCATTTTAGTATCAAGTAACAAACATTACATAAATTAATTATAAATACAGTATTGTGAAAATATTTTTAAACATTACAAACATGTTTTTAATTCGGATTAAAAAGTTATTATTTTAAAGAAACTGTTTATTTTATTATCACGTAACAAACATTACATAAATTAATTCTAAATGCAGGTAACATTACGTAAACTTTTTGTTACATGTTTGTAAAAGCATTATTTAAATATTATACATAACATAGTTGGCTACAACCTTTTTTGTTGCAGTTCGATCGCATTGTCATGAAGCGTTCATATCTGTAGCCTTTGCCTTTCGGGATCACAATATCATTTATTTTATTAACTAGTGTTCCGTTATTTCTATTAATTCTGAATGATAGATTTACTTAACTTGTTATAACATGAACAACATTGATATTATTGTATTTTTTCATCAGTTATATTCACAACTTTTGGAAATTAAAATTAGCTTACAATTCAATTTGAATGAAAAACGTCGTTTTTAATTTATATTAAACATTTTATAGTGAATATACTTTAGTGGTGCGTTAAGATTCATTATAATGAATTTATAAAGAATATTTAATGAGGCAAATAAATATACCAAAGACATGGAATGTTAATAATTTAGATTATTTTGATTTGTTTCCAAAACAATTTGAATAAAAACGAAAATTAATAAATTAGTGAGCTCCATAGAAGAGTTTCAGTCTATAATATGCATGCCAAATAAAATATATGATTTTTAATGGTCTGTTCCAAAAAAAACCCTATAACCTTAAATTAGTTTACAAAAAATTGAATCTACCTAAATCAAAGAAAAAAGCAGGGTGGTAAAAAATAGTTTTTCATTTTAAAGAGGACGATCGTTTTTGATCGTTTTAAAGTTTGTATTGCAGAAAAATGACGGAAAAAAAACTTGAAGGACAAAAACCTTGTTTTGGCACCATCGAAAAAAGTAATAACAAACCAGTATATTTCAAATAAAATTGATCAATTCCAAATAAAAGTTATAACACTCAAACGTTGCTATTCCATGGGGAAGTTATATAATTAGATTGTTTTTTCTACAAACGAAACCTTAGTCCTAAATGAGCCTATTCAAATTAAAAGTTGTTATCTCAAGTTATTATATTCCAAAATCAATTTAAAAACTTGAATTGATTCTTTCAAAATAAAACCTAGAACACAAAACAAAGTTTACTCCAAGTAAAAATTATAAACTTAAATTGAACTATTGCAATAAACTGTACTTGTTCCATTTCCATAGAAACCTTTAGCACTAAATTATTCTAATTTAAACAAAATCTAAAGCCTTAAATTGGTCTATCCCAAATAAAAGATATAACTTTAAGTTGCTTTATTCCAAAACCCATAATAAAGATAGAATGTTTTCAAATAATAAAAACTAAAGCACTAAACGTAAACGAAATATAATTTCAAACAAAAGCTATAACCTTAAATTGATATATTTCAAATAAAATCTAATACTACACGATATAATTGGTATTTATTCCATTGAAAAGCTATATTTAAATTGGTTTATTCTAAATGAAAGCTGTATCATTAAACTGTTTTGATAATTAAAATTTTATAAGTTCAAGGAATAATATTAGAAAACCAAAATTCTTAAAGATGTTGAGATAAATCTGACAGCTCTTAGAAAAAAGCCATTGAGTTTAAAATTAAATTATTTTCAAACAAAGAAGAAATGTCTTGTTTTGTTCTTCTTTCTACATCACAGTCGTATTGTTATAGGTAATGTAAGCAACACTGCAAGATGAAGCTGGCGAATAAATCACAAGAAAATTATATAGAAAAAATTGCATTTAGAATGCTTGAAAACAGCTGCGGGGCTAAGGATGTTTCGACTTTAAAACCTTTCCAGCTTCAAAGCAACTTCCGTTCACTACCTGCTGCACTCAAATCAAACGAGATCAGCTGTTGGCGATTTAAAAGTATTCTTAATGGCAAATAGTTACCTTATTTCATTGGAATTTCCTAAAATCCCGGATGTGTTAAAGCTCTTTCTACATCTTATTCTTTAAAAACTATAGAGCGATGTTAACGTTGTTAAGTTCTTAGAAGACACTGCCACATAAACAATTAAATTTAATATCAAAACACCGAGACACAAAAAAACTTTGATCAACCCAATTTAACACTTGAATGACCAAATCCGTTTACATCATGAATAATTATCAATCTGTAGCTTTGTATTGAATTTGTTATGGCCGGGAGACGCCAAGAACACTAGCGCATGCGTGCACTCTCTTCACTGTCTCGTTATAAACTAACCTGTTTTGATCATACCTTCGTACCTGTATTGTTTGTCTGCCAGCGGTTGTGTGGATGTATGTGTACTTTTTTATCTGACGCACACATTTCACTCACACAGTATGTATGCAACCTAACCGATATAAAATGTTATTGTTAACAATGGGATATTTTATTAAGATAACTATTATACATTTTACTCCATTAATAAGTAAGAACCAATAATACCTTTATCGAAATCACTCATGAATAAAAAAACAGGTTGTGGAAAAAAATATGAACTGAATGTAGGAACATGCCTTAAAATTCTTTTCTGTAATTATAATAAGCCTTTGAACATATATTGTGCATCATGATTATACCATTTAACAACACTTTTAGAAATATCAAAGTTTATGTTTTGAAAAATTCGTTTTTAAGGTTAAAACTCGGAATAAGAACATTTATTTATGTTAATAGAAATCATGAATTTATAGTTAGAAAAAATGTTTTTTTATGAATTATTTTCAAAAAATTTCAACTACTATAAAAAAGTAAACAGTTAATTTATATTATCGTAACATTAACACATTATTAATCAAACTTTTCTGAAAAACTACCTTTTCAGACCTAATTATATTCTAATAGAATCAATCCTTCAACGTAATTTCATTAGATGAAAGGGCAAAAAGTTCAATTGAAATTATTCTACATATTAAGAATTTAAATATCTTAAATATTTTGAAACATATAAATAAATATACATTATAAAACTGGTTAGAATGTACAAAAATATTCCCAAAATCTATATATGGTTTTATATCAGTTTGTACTCTGTTATTTCTTTTATTAATTGATTATTGGCAATAAAAATTCAATTCATGAACGTCCTTGCTTAATTAAACACTACTGTAAATGGTATCTGCATTACTTTATGACACTAAGTTGTTACAGAAAGGTCTTTATTTTTAGACCAATAAACTGAAATTAAAATAAGATTAAAAAACTTTGCCTCTTTTCTGAAGTTGATCAGCCACAAATTAAATAAATTTGTGAGTGAATTGATAATTGAAAGTTGACTAAACGTCACCATCAATAGTAATTAATATCCAAATAAAACATAACAACGCGAGATGTAAAACTATTCAACGGCATCAATTTCCACTTTAATTATTAGCATCAACATTATTGTACTGTCTATATGAATGAAAATGATGGAAAGTTCATTGTTCCAGTCTTAATAAACAACATTGCATTACAATATGACACATATAAACACCTCAGAATGACTGCATTAATTTTTCAAGATGAAACATTATTATTAGTATATCAAATTAGTATATTTTTCTTGTGATAATTAGGAATCAAAAATTAAAATTTTGAAACTTAATTTGATTAACTATTTAAGATCTTTTAAAACTTCGCTTAACAATCCTTAATTTGAACAGTAAATGTACAACAGTTGAAATATAGAACCATATAAAATGGTTTTGTTGTATATTCATATGAATTATTTATAAATAATGAATGTAAATGAATAATAAATGTAGAATAGTTAAGTACAGAAATATATAAAATGTTTTTTTTTGTATATTCATATGAATGATGTATAAATAATAATGAATAATAAATGTAGAATAGTTAAAATACAGAACCATAAAAAATGGTTTTGTTGTATATTCATATGAATGATGTATAAATAATAATGAATAATAAATGTAGAATAGTTAAAGTACAGAACCATATAAAATGGGTTTGTTGTATATTCACAGGAATGACCTAAGGTGATAAAGTGTTGTATAGAAACACTGAAACTCCTCTCCCATCAATGCCCAACCTAGCTCGGTCATGTTCAAGGTCTTTTCTGTAGACTGGTATCCTGCAATTGGTCCGCGATATACCAAACAGTGTTACGTCCGAACAATAATGACTATTTATTCCCTTCAGGAACATTCAGATGTTTGAAAATATCTTATTTGTTTCTTCTTATTTCAGTGAAGGGTTGTTGCAAGGTTTAAATTTGTGACAACATATTGAAAAAGCTTATGTAGTTCCACACTTAAAGAATAATCAAGCAAAACAACATTGGTTTAAATGAATCCTATATAGAAGTAATTATAAGCAAACTTTAATTTAATTTTATAGAGACATTACATGAATGCAAACGAAAGAAAATATTTCCCTGCAAAATACTTTTATAGGTAAATAAATTAGTTCCAATCAATACGCAAAAACTAAATTTTATCAAGCTTACAAAATAATTTATTTTCTTATCAACTTTTATCTGTTCATTGTAAAAATTGTAGCTCTAAAAATATTGATTACTTCATTTCAAAGATAAAAACGACAAGTAAAGATTAGACAATAAAATAAAATGTTAATGACGATGATATTCAAACCTAAATTTATTTATTTTGTTTATTTGTTTCTATTATTATATATAATTGACAAACAAAATCTTAATAATCAAAACTAAACATTTATGACCTATTATTTTCTAAAAATAACTTTAATTTTATTGCTTTTTTATGCGAATAACAATAATAAAAGTTAAATAATTTAGGAAAATGAAATTGTTATTCATAATAATGATGTAAATAACAAAAAGTATTTTAAAACAAAACATGAACCTCGAAATAAATTCTCGGCAATACAACTTAATTGTATTTGCATGTCCAATTATATCTTCAAATTGAGATGTTATTGCATAAAAATATCAACAATAAAACATAACTGTGTTGTATGTTATGCTAATGTCATTTCCATTTCTTTATTAGAAAATGGACTGTGCTCGCTCATTTATGGACACGTTTTGTTTAAGAATAACTGGTAACACATACAAAAGAGACGGTGATATTACATACAAAATTACAATGAAGATACAAATGTCACACGTGCAAAAACTAAATGGATATCAAATAATTAAATATAAAATCTCACAACCTAATCAATGATACAAATGTAGTACGTGTTTAGAGTCAGAGCAGTTTAATGAATTAAGTTTACATTCTACTTGCCGAGGTGACATGTATTTACATTGGGTAAGAGTAATAAATATAGTGCGTTTTTGTTTAACTAAATTGTTAGGCAGTTGGGAGTCAACAAAATTATTTAGCCATGTGTGCAAAGCCGAGTGATTGTGAATAAATATCCTGCTATCTTAGATGTATGATTTGATAGGATACCGTACGAGGCTTAGGTAACAAATCATATTTTGATAATATCCAAAACCTATTAACTTTGGAAATATTCAAGTGTATAATAAAATTTGTTTTTGTATTAATAATTTATATAAGTTTAATACTTTACGGATTTAGTTCATCTTACATTCTTTTTAATAAAGAAATGAAAACGTTTGGTGAAAGTTTGTTACGGGTTTTAAATACAAAGAACAGGAAATGTATTAAACACAGGTGTTCTAGAAAACATAACACCAGTTCAATAGTGACAAATGAAATACTTGAATATATTTGTCTGCAATTAATTATAATCAATATTTATTGATTTCATTTATTTGTATGAATACTTCAGCCAATATCTATAGCTTTTATTTGTCTAATTAAACTAATATTTTTTTCAAATTAAGCAAAACTATTTAAACCTTTACGAGACTATTTTTAATTTTAATATTACAATTATTTAAAGCTTAAAACATTTAAAAAATGTATAAACATATCTAGACTACCACAAGTGTTTGCTTCTAATTAATTTAACACGTGTGTACTTGAACCATGTTTTAGGACCAAGTAGCACTGGTCAGTGATACAACATTTATATAAACAATAAATAAATATAATAAAGTTGACTATTTTGTTAAATCAAGAATTATAGTTTTTATGTACCTACAAATGACCATGGCTCATTATTTCAACAATGTCACTTGATTTAGAGCTTACCTTAATTTTCTAGATCCACATTAAACTGTTTAGAGTACACTCATACGATATATTTGGTATGGCCAACAACTGAAATTTAAATTGTGGACAAAATAAATTATACATGAGATTTGAATTTACAAGTATCCGTCATAATGGTCCACAAAATTAAATTGTAATAGTAAGAAGTGTTTTTTTACAGTTTATACAATTTTAACGAACTAGAGAAAGATGAGAGTTGGTTTAATTCCGTAGTTCACATATAGTCTGTAAAACAACATATATCATTGGTTTAACGTCTTGTGGACCTCAAAGTGAGATGACTCGCCTCTCAAAATACATGCAAAATCTATACTATCCAACTGGTCTAATTTACCAAGACTTCAGATTTTGTCTAGTTTGAAGAGCGAGCTCTGAACAGCTTGAAGCAGCAGCCATTTAAAATTTTTGTCACATTTATATCATCACACAACAGGCAAATATTATGTTTTGACAATTCATGTTTTCATTCGGTAATAAACTTTCAACATAAATATTAAAACTACTGAACTAAAAAGAATTATAAAGAAGAAAATAATGTTACTATTATTATAAATAAAAGTGAAAAATATTTTGGACGAAAGGAAGATGAAAGACGGAATATAAAACATTGGAATAAGTGACTCATTTTAGCACAGATGTTATCAGCTCAAAAGTATCTAGAAATTATTTGCATAAAACTTCCATCTAGCAAAACTTTCATTATTATTGTTTACTATTAACATTATTATTAGTTAACACTACTATTAATGCTAGTATTAATGTTTTTAGATTGCCATTGATTAATATCATGACATTATTATTTAATTTTGGTAATACTATTGTTGTTAATTAAAATTGTTATTATATTATAATCACCAACTTGAATATATCGGCATTTACCAATAATAATTTATTATAAGTACTATTACTATTATCTTTACTATTTATAATCATTAGTATTATTATTGTTAATACTTATTTACAAAAAAACGTTTTTTGATATAAGTATTTATTAAAAAAAACAAGTACAAGTAAATGCTACGCATTAAAGCTGTGTTTGCATGTTAAAAAAGTTTCTAAAACGTTAAATTTCTTAATACAATTCTATATATTATTATATCAACCTCTTTATTTTATTTGTTTATTATAAAAATCTTTATAAACCTTAAAAAAAAGATTTGGTTAATCATTAATTTGATAACAAATTAGTCCTTAAATGTCTATTATTTAAAAAATGTCCTTCAGGTATTCTACTTTAGAATCTCCTGTTCTTTCATGTGCTTTAATAAACTTTTCTCTAAACCTTCAAATAAAAACCTCGGTTAACCATGAATTTCAAGTTTTTTTTATAAAATGTATGTTTCAATAAGTCAATATTAATTTTAGAAAAAATCTTTAGTTGTACCATTGTAGAATGTTGTTCTTTATTTTCATTTAAACAAAGTTTTCTGTAAAAATTTTTTTATTATTTTGAAAAAAAATGCAAAATCTTGGCAGAGTCCACAAATCATCCATCGTTCCAACCAGAACAACAATCAGAATGAATGAATATATAAATAAACGGGCCTATACCCGGCGCTGCACTCTGAGGGTATTCAGCACCTGCAAACCACGAAGATTATACTTCATCTAACTAACATAAAACGGGTTAAAAAGACATTTAAAAATAAAAATAATAGTGATTAAAGCTGATAAACCTATTCAATCTTTAAAAAAAAAGAAATGAAATCATGAATCAGGACGTTTGCATTGTCCTTAAGAGGAAATCAGACAACACTTAATAAATTCCAATGAAGCTGTCTTCCCCTTCTTTCCCATAGTTAAGGCCGTCATCGTAATAAGAAAGAAGCATAGGACAAGTAATAAGTTCCAATGAAGTTTCCACCTTTTCTTTCCATCAATTAAACCCGACCCCATCCTTAAGAGGAAACCAAACAACACGTAATCAATCACACTGAGGTTGGCTTCTCTTTTCCCACAGTAAAAATGTCATCGTCCATAAGAGGAACGCAAACTCTAATGAAGTTGCCTCCTCTTCTTTCCCTCAATTAAACCTGACACCGTCCTTAAGAATGATTGATTATATAAATAAACGGACACCGTCCTTAAGAGAAAACCAAAAAACAACAATCAGAGGTCACGTATAAAAGCTGGTTTTTCAAACACAGCTTAATAATAATTCTGTTTTCATCAGCATTAATGTTTTCCTTTTTTTAAATTTGTTTGTTTGTTTGTTCATATGTACTATTTAAATTAGCTTTAGTCTTATTTAACCAAAATATGGATGTTTTGTAACACTTGTATACTAATCCGATTTGTTATCCAAATCAACATTATCAGGGATATCAAATAAAATATCACATTGTATATAAAGTTTGACTATTCCGTAAGAGAACTGGTTTAACATTATGAACAGTTAATATTGTTAATAAATAATTCATATAATGAACTTAATATAACGTCAACACTTAAAACAAATTTCACTTTCTACAAAGTGTACATATTTTCGATAAACTTACGAATAATTAACTTTGATAGTTATTACATTGTTTTTATATTATTTGCATCTGTCTTATCAGTATTGCTTTTAAATTATCATGGTCAAGTTTTAACCTGTATATTATATAATTCCAAAAGGAATTAAAGTGATTAGAACTTTTAAAAAAACAAAATTACTTTAAGTGAAATAAAACAATGAGAACAGTATTATTGATAATATTTTTATTCTGTTTAATTTGAATAGAAAAAAACACTTTTTACAGTAATATTCATAACACCAAAAGTTTTACCTAAAAGATTTTGTTCATAATAGCATAAAAATAATTACATGTTCAATAAAAACTCTACAGAATGAAAAATAAAAATAAAATGAACTTGAAAAATTGATTAAATCTTTAGTTAATATGGAAACTATGTCAACAACTAGTAGCGAAATGTACAATGTAAAAACAAGTTGACAATATATATTTCCATAAAAAACATAAAACTGGTTAGCCAATTTAAACTCAATCCGTAACACCAAGAAAGATCAAATCAAAAGTAAATTCATATAAAAAGTCAATGAGAGATGGTTTTTCAAAGTGACATCCTTTAATACAAACCTCACCTTAAAAGATTGTTTATGTACCTTTTATTTCCAATCTATTGATGCATGAAACAAAAAAACAAAAAAAAACTGAAACTAAAATATCTAGTCGATAAAAAATGTAGATAAAAAGTAATACAATAAAATAAAACATCAATTAACATATTTAAAAAAATAACCAACCATATTTAAAATTAAATTAAAAAAGTAAAGATGATACAGTATATAAGCATTCAAGTCATCGTCTAACGTCAACACCGACACCGTTGATGACGACGACATCGGAAATGATGCTCCTATGTAGAGATTCTATACACACGCAAAGCAAAAAATAACTGAAAATGTGGATTTTTGAAGGCCTTGCAGAAATTGAAAAAGCTAAGGATTTCTAATTCATATTAATAAAGAATAAAGAATAAAAAAAAGGATGAACTCTTAATAATTACTGGACCAGACTGGATTTAAGATATTATCGCCTAAGCAATGTGTTACTCGCCAACGAACAATGGGTTGAAATGTACAGTTTAAATTATTTAATTAGTTTATAAATAAAACAGAACTGTAAATATTTTATTTATTTATGTTTCAATGTCTTACAATAACCAACTAAACAATTTAAAATTGTATTTCTTCATAACATTTCAGTGGAACAGGGGCTGGTCGCTCATCCATCAACGTACATTACCATGACTTGATGTTGCTTAAATGTTTTGATCGTTTCTTGTACCACAAGTGATACAAAAAACGGTTAAAGTGTTACCTTTATTGTCTTATGTTACTGAACAATCATTATCTTGTTGATGAAACAAAATAGTTGATGAAAGATTGCATGATAATTACATTGTAAACAAATTAATGATTATTTATTGTTAACAAGTTGTTAGAATTTAACAACTGTTTTGAAAATTCTAACTTGATGAAAATTAAATTAAAATTAAATCATGATATACGAAGGCATGAATGTGCTCACTAAATTTCCACAAATTTTTAATTTTGAGCCCGCTTCTTTCAATGGTAATTTTAACATAGCTGTATTATCTTAAAATCTCCTACACTAAGCATACCCCGGCTTGAAGAAAGAGCCATATGTCGGCGATATATTCTTATGCTATACATCAGTTGGTGTAGGTAATACTAAGAATGCCTAAAAATGTGAAGCGCTGAAGTGTATTTATTGTCGGTATATAAGAGCTATAGTTATTAATCACCACTTGGCGTGCGTCTCCCACAAGGGTGATCAGTCGCATGAATCCCCTCGTGTGAACAGACTTAAGGGTGAAGACTCACTTGGTGTGCGTCTGCATGATAGTGGCGAGGGAGAGAGCGCTCATCCACTTGTTCATCTGTTCCTTGGTGTCAGCAGCGAGGTAGTAAGTCCTCATGTTGTGATGTTCAGCTTTGAAGGCGTTCTTGCGGAACACCCGGTCGTCAGAGTCACAAGGACTGATCTTGAAGGAAGGCAGCGGCAGGGACCCCAACACCTTGTCTTCCTCCGGACCTGGTAGGAAAGGAAAGTAGGTGGGCGTTATTAATTGTATGCATTTACTTAAGTGTTCAAACAAATAAATATATTGACTTATAAGCTTATAAACAAATACATAAATAAACAAATACATAAATAAACAAATACATAAATAAACAAATACATAAATAAACAAATACATAAATAAACAAAACTTAAATAAATGAATAAAATAGAGTGAAATAAAACTAGATGTATAAATTTTCCAAAAAAACAAAGTCATTGGTAGAGCCATAGATTACATTTACATTTAATCTGAGGTTCACCCAACAGAGATTGGTCTGCTTGTAATGGTGTGAGATTAATAGCTCAAATTTTTAGTCTGGGTGTGCTTAATCACGCTTTATTTCCTCTATATTAAAATCTCATTATAAACAGTTCAACTTCAACATAATTGAAACCAGAGCTAACACTATAATGCAATACAAAGAAAAAAGTATCTCCGTCTCAGACAAATGAAACATTGTATTGAATATTTTTTTTTAATTTCAACGTATCATTCGTGAAAATTTAAAAATCCATTTCAGTAAAAAAAACTTTGTAAGAATTTCTATCATTGATTAAGCTGAACCAAAATAATTAAAACAGTCTAATCTAATCTGGTTTCATTGGGTGTGTTTAAAAATAAATCTTGTTCGTCATACAAAACTTAAATAGAAAAAAAAACAATCAATTGTACTCTAATGTATCAACGCACTTTCCCACTTATTGAGATAATAAAAACCAAGGATAATTTTAACAAAATCAACGGGAAAAAAGTAAAAAAAAAAGAATGACAGGTTATAAAATAAGGACTACTATTTCAAGCTCTCAAAATTCATGAATGTAAAACATTTAAGATTGTTTAAAATTTTACAAAGCTTCTCTCTAACCAAAATAAAACAAAAAACATGTCAGAACACGTTTTAAGGTTCATTGATTTTTGTGTTTCGTAAGAAAAATTCTGAGAAAGAAGAGGACTTGGAAGTTTGAATGTGTTTGAGAATGCCGTTAAATAACGGCTCTGGCTTTTCATCTCGTTTCGTCTACGATTTAATAATTGCGCGATTAAATACAGTGTCAAAGGTTGCCATTTAACGCTTTCCTCACCATTTGTTTCAAAGATTACAAATAAAAACATTTTTAGTGTTTGTTATTCATAAAAATAAATAACCAAACAAAAAAAAAAAAAATAATATAAAATGTAAGCTTTATGTTATTTGAATCTGGGTTATCTCACTTGTGCTATTGGATCAACAATATCACAAGTGAGGTAAGCTCTATGTTATTTGAATGTGAGTTACCTCACTTGTGCTATTGGTTATCCAAATTTAAAGTATACACATAACCGGTATACTTATATACTGCATGTACTATGAAACTTTTTTACAAGATAATACGTTATGATAATTTTAATCTTATCTGACATTTCACTTCATTATTCTCAACTTGAATAAAACGTTATAGATAAAAATATAATAATATAATGCAAATCAAACATTATTTGACATCAAAGGTTAGAAATTTTTGGGCTTAGCCTAGCTAAATAGGTCTTACTGTACAAATATGAATCTGTTTAGCGAGTATCACAATAGAAGAGCAAGAATTAACTGTGGGTGTATTTTTTTAACAGACAATTATTTTAATTAGGCTAGTGGATCATCTTTGAAAAGCTTTTCAATGAAAGGTGATTTAAACCAACGTTCGCCAAACAGTGGTCCACCTAACACTGCACTGGTGGTCTGTGAAAATTCTTTGATGGTCTGCAGAAAAATTGGGAGATTATTTAAATACTTGAATAAATTTCAAATTTTCAATTTGTTTGTGATAATTAAACTATACATGTTATATTAAATACTTGTTTTTTCATATTAAAATAAAAATTCTTTGATTTTTATTATACAAATGTATTTTTTTTTCAAAATTCATATTAGAAGTTCGCGGATTTAAAACTATACATTTAGTGGTATGTGAAGGTTGGAAGGTTGGCGACAACTGAATTAAAAAACAATGAAAATTAAAAGGACGTTTGATAGGCCGTTCAAAAGCTATATAAAATATCTTCAATTAACAGAAATAAACAGGAGTCATTAAAAAAGAAATCAAAGTTCTTGAGCTCCTTTAAAGGCCCAATCAAAACAGTTCCAACTAATATGATATTCTGTTGATGAATCGACAACTTAAAAACTATATTTATGAAAGATTTCTATGATATTAATTTGAAGTTATTTAGAACAACAATCTTTGACATCAGTTTGATGAAGAACACTTCAATTATAGATTTCGATACTCGTTCTTCAGGAAATTTAATTAAATTGCCAACTAATTTTATAGTCTTAAAGACACATGATTAAAACCAAAATGAACAATAAAACAAACAAACTGAATAAACACCTTATAGCAAAACAAGCAAACAAACAACTGAAGGAACATAAAAAGGAACAAACTAATAAACAAACAAACCAACCAACAAACGAATGAACAAATGGCACACAAGCATACAAACCAACAAACAAATGAATACATTAACAAACGAAGACACCAACAAACAAATGAACAAACAAACAAATGAACAAACTAACAAATGAACAAACAAATGAACGAACAAACTAACGATCAAGCATTGACGAAACGATGCAGATAAGGAAGATTAAGGGAAGCAATTATGTAAATATGTCGTCTCTTAACCACCGGAAAGTGTGACCTCGAAATTTATTTAGCGGGTCATGTAAGCTTTAAGTTTTGCCTCGACTTTATTGCAGCGGTAAATTAAGTTGTTTAATACATTACAATAATTAAACTAAATTAAGTTGTTTAATACGTTACAATAATTAAATTAAGTTGTCAATGCATTACAATAATAACTAAATAGGTCTAATCAAGTTATCAAGCTCATTGATTTAATACATTAAGTTAAAATAAGTTGTTTAATACAATTTTTAAGATGTAGTTCAGCTCGGAACATTTACAATTAATGAATCAATCTGGAAAAGAATCTTCAATTACATGACTTTTGTTCTATTTTTCTAAATTCAAGACGAGTTCTTGCTCAGTCTTTTGTTTCGCAAGGATTATGAACAAAGTTGAGGTCCTTTATATAACAAAGCTTTGCTGTGATTATTGTATAAACATATATCATGTAAAT
>JARUHE010348862.1:0-10150 GCA_031471125.1 Archaeomysis grebnitzkii | reverse complement strand
ATGGAAAACACTGCATGCCCTAAACTCAGACCACCTCCCCATCCACATAACCTACAACACCAAATCAAAATTCAAACACCACATCATTATCAACACCATTAACGCCAACAGTAAAACACCAACTCAACGCGTCAACGGTAATAAAAATAATACCAAAAAAATTGCGATTACCAAAAAGCGAATTTAAATTCATTCCATTGAAAAATAATTTTTTCTTTAAATTTGAACAATATTTTATCAAATCAAAATGAAGACAAAATAAATGAAAAAAATAACCAAAAAAATAAAAACAAACAAAAAAAGGTAATAATGAAAATGCTAAATACAAAAGCCTGCATAGGGAATATATAGTGAAATGGTATTTACTGAAAATAGCACAAGTGAGGCATGCTCTATGTTATTTAAATATGGGTTACCTCATCTGAGTTGTGTTATTGTCGATCCATATGTAAAATGACGTTCGATAAACAATTATAATTTGTAATGATAAATGGTGCATATGATTTTTTTTAGTGAGTTATATAATTTAATATATACATTTAATAATGTAAAATACGAATGTTTTAGCCTACTTTAATACGTTTACAATGCCAGTTCGTGAACTATTTTCTTTCGCATAAATCTTTATGATTTAATAAATACATTTAGTAAAATATATTGAAAATGGTTCTAGTAATTGGGGCGAATATAGTAAAGACTAGTTTGATAGACTGCATTGACTTGCTTTTTTGTAACTAAATTAACATATTTGATTAATGTTCATAACTTTTCCAGTTTAGTAAATATTTGAAAGTTTAGTAAAATATCTGAATAGCTTAGTAAAATATCTGAATAGCTTAATAAAATATCTAAATAACTTAGTAAAATATCTCAATAGTTTAGTAAAATATCTGAATAGCTTAATAAAATATCTAAATACCTTAGTAAATTATATCAAATAGCTTAGTAAAATATCTAAATAGCTTAATAAAATATCTAAATAACTTAGTGAAATATCTCAAAGGCTTAGTAAAATATCTCAAAAGCTAAATAAAGTATCTAAATATCTCATAATACAATAAGTATTGTTTAAGCACGTTTTTTACAAGTTAGTGAATGCATTATAAGTTTATAAATATATTTTACGAACCATACTAGAAAATTTTGATAAATAGTTTAGTGAAAGTTGATTTATAAAATTTATTTTGTATTTTCATTCAGTAAATAAATTAAATCTTTGATAATTGTAAAATTTTTAATTAGCAAATAATAGTTTCGCCGTTCAAGCTTTCTAGTTTTAAACGATAGTTTTTTAATAGTTCTTTTTTAAATTGAAAAAAACGTTTTTTAAAATAACTGTTAACAGGAGTATTTAGGCTCTATTTTCAAATTGTTCAACAACATAAAAGTTTAGCTTATAGCTTTTTGATTTATATTTCAACCCTTTAACGCCTGTAGGGACAACCTAGTGACAATTGTAGGGTTATTTCCAATGCAAAATTCATTGTATTGTAGACCTTAGGGTAATAAATATCCAGGCGTTAAAGGGTTAAATGAATTTGTATATTCTCTATTGTCTACCTCTTTCTTAATCTTCATTATTGCTCTATCTCGCCTTCTTCTTTCCTTCTGCCTACCTTCCTTCATTTCATCACTATCTCTCTAACGCTTACTTTCTCCTTCTATTACCCTTCACTTCCTTCTCTCTATGTCTTTTTTTATTCCTTCCTCCTCTCTATCTCTATTATGCTTATTTACTTCTTATATTGCCCTTCCTTTCATTCGCTCGATCTCTCTCTTTATTTGCTCCTCCTTCTCTCTATATCTCTCTTTATTCGTTCCTATTTCTTTCTACCTGTCCTCATTTTATTCGTTCCTCATTTTCTCTATCTCTCTCTTTACTGGTTCATCTTTCTCTCTCTTTCTCCTTCTTCTACACATTCTCTCTACCTATCTCCAAAGGCTGTACACATGTATGTATGTTATGTTTGTAGAAGGAGTTGAACGGAAATCATATAAAGTTAATCAAAATGATTTATTGGGTAGAATGAACAGATGGTTCCACGATTTCATCTTGTATTATGTCAACAAAGATAGTGGACATTTTATTTGGAAAATAAAATGAAATTTCTGGCTAAATTTTGTATTTTTAAAATTGAAAACTTCTCTTAAATTGAATATAATATTAATAATAATATTGGTATTAATGTTTTTTTTTATTTTTAATTTGATTTAATTTTGAATTCCCATTTCATTTATTTAATTTAATTATTATTGATCTTCATTATGATTTGATGAGTCATGATTTTTTCCATGTCCTGAATGAGTGATTGGTCTTCAAATACTTTCCCCTTGACCCTCGTTTTTGAAAATTTCCCCTTGACCCTCACTTTTATTGCCTTATCCACAAACTTTGTTGACAAAGAAGAATTTTTATGACTTTTAGTACAGATTTCAATCGATTTCAATTCTACGTTTCGCCATACGACAAAAGTTGGTATTTTTAAAATTTGGTTCAACTTATTTACCTAATTTTTAATTTAATTAAATTTTGTTTATTCAATTTTGACATTTGGTAATTTGTTCAGTATGAGCATTTTTTTTGAACAATTTATTATTTCTTGTGCCTTTGCCAAAAAATGTGAAACTAGAAACTTAAAAATAAATTTTGTTTGCAATGTTTATTAAGAAAGTTTTTTATTATGACGTTCATTCTAATAATCTTATTTGTATTTTAAAAAACATTTCTTTGTTTATTTTTGCTCAATATTTTAAAATTGATTATAATTAACCTCTTTGATCGAGAAGAGGATGCGGTATAATATATAAATAAGTAAAACAAAATATATTTATGTATATATATATATATATTTATTCACTCACATGATTAATTTTTGATACAGTGTCTTCGAAAATCTAACTGTTAATACTACTACTACTACTACTAATAAGTTAAAAATGCAACCATTATGAAAGCCTAACTTTTGTTAATACCAGAAAAGCTATTAACTAACTATTATGTTTGGTCAAAATACTTATTAAGAATTCATAATGATAATACTGATAAAATACTATTAATAATAATAGTATTAAGTAGTAATATGAGAGACCTTAAACCAACGGTTTTTAAAAATATATTTTAATACTCTGAAATTTAGAAATCTTAGATGATGTAAGAAATAGTGTATTTCTCTAAAATAAATATATATATTTCATTGTTTGTATTGCATACTGACAAGGAATGCTTAGGGAAGCATTATTTGTTTTAATGAAATAATTAATTCATTAAATGTATTTAATTATTTGATGGCATTTAATTTTATAAAATGCTTGACTAATCATTCCTCATCAATATATATTTATTTTAGAGAAATACAATAATTCTTTTCATCGTCTAAAATCTCTGAATTTCAGAGTATTAAAGTATATTTTTAAAAATGGGGGAGAGGGCGCTTAAGGGCTGTTATATTACTACTTATTACTAGAAATAATGATTTTAATAGTAATAGCAATAATGATATTATAAATAATTGCATTAATAATGGCAATAATATTAATAATAATGGCAATATTAATATATTTTTAGACCCTTATCAAATTTACATGAAATATTTACTAGTTCAAAATTGCTTGGAAAAGCAAAGTTTATTTTACATGATATTCAGGTTACATAATTTGAGATATTTTTATATTCAAAATGAAAATTATGGCAAATTGATATTACGAAAAACAAAAACAATAACAATGATATTGAAAACACGAAACATAGAAGAACAATAGACACTAATGATGATAATTAAAATGAAGAAAAAAACAACAACAACAATACTAATAATAATACTAATCATAATACTAATAATAATAATAATAATAATAATAATAATAATAATAATAATAATAATAATAAAGCTCTCGTTGAATACATTAAAAGAAGTCTATAATATATAATTTTTATTTGGATGATTAATCTGATATGAACTTCGACTCGACTTTTCATTCGTGTTTTGCCTTTCAGTAAATGTTAACCCTTTGACGCCTGGTTAACCCTTAACCGTTTTGTGTAACACCGGTGATACATAAGTCTGATGGATTACTCCATCTTATGTTACAACAGTGATACAAAGTAAGTTAGGTATGTGTTTAATTATGTTACCTGTATAGAGTAAATAAAAACATAATTAACTTAATTTGTATCACTGATGGAGTAAGCCATTAGACTTATGTATCACCGGTGTTACAAGAAACTGTTAAAGTATTCAAGTGTTGCCATAAAAGCTAAAAAACAATAAGTTAGTATTGGAAATAATTTTTATTGTGTGGGACATGCAGGTCCCCCTAAAGCTTTAATTATTATTGTACGTGTTTATAATAATAAATTACAATTTGGAATTTGCTTACATAGTATTGGCCAAAAGTTAACCCTTTAACCGTTGAATTATTATTACCCTAATACAATACAATTCTATTTTCATTGAAAATAACCCTACAACCGTCATTGTTTTCTCCCTACAGGCGTTAAAGGGTTAAAGGCCAGTTGCATCTTTTCTATACAAATTATTGTAGAAAATCCTTCCATGAACAGACATAATACATAAATGTTTTTTTTCAGGTATTTAGTTGAACAACAGGTACCATCGGTAGCACAAGTATCTGACTTTTTTTAAATCGAACAATGAGAATAATGAAGTTATTAATTATTATTTTCTGTTGTAAATTCCGTACTGTGAAAATCAATGGTATATTTTCACAGTATGAAATGTACAACAAAAAATAAGAATTTATAACTTCATTATTCTTATTTTTCTGTTTGAAAAATGTCAGATACTTTTGCCACCGATGGTACATAAAAGCTTCATAACAATGCAAATAGCCTTTTATCTGTCATTTTTTGTGTGAAGTTTTTACTTTTCATTTAATGGCTATTTTGTGGTTTTTATTTTGAGATTTAGAACCCATCAAAAGTTTTATTTTAAGTGCTACAAAAAAGGTTACTTTACAAAATGTATTCCGTATCACCCCTAATCAATGAAGCTTCTAAATGCTAGCTCGACATTAAAATTGCTCGTCAGCTTAGGTATAGTTAATTAAAGATACTTTTCACTTCTAAAAACAACCCCGTTAGAACATTTTTTTAATTATGTTTTACAATTATATATTATTTTATTTTATCAAACATTTAAATATTTGTACAGCTTAATGAAAGCAAATTTAAATGTATTTTTGAGTTAAATATAGTTCTGATTAGATCTTATACATAATAATTATAATATGAACAGTATGAAAAAACGAATAATTTCGTTGTGATCGGTTTTCAAGTTATTCGGAATGGTAATTTAGAAATAATTTCGGTAATTAAAACATTCGAAGCCAATGTTTGGCGGTGAAAAGGCGACTTCGATCCCTAGTGTTGCCACAATCCTGCGATGTTAAGATGTCCTAAAAATGTATAATTATGTGATTAAAACATTATTATTACCTGTCCATGAAATAACATCACCGCATACATCTTATCTGCGGATTCTGCTGCGATGGTGTACCGTTTGAACGATCTTATTTTTCGATATATTTTTAAACGTTTTTCAGTGATAAAGAAATATTTTTTCATTTGATTTATTTCTTCTTTGTTTGTAATGAATATAAAAATGAATTAATGAATTATTTTATTTCATTAATTGATTGAATTTTAACTGAACTAATTACTTAGTCGTAAAAGTGTCAGTTTCGTACACACGAACAAACATTTGTGTAAACGATCATGCACATGACGATCTTGAGACACTTAAGCAACGTTCGTTAATGAACTGATAAAAGGGGCGGGGCTTAGCAAATGTGTGAGAAGCAGATGAAACGTTAATTAACCCTTTAACGCCTGTAGGGACACAATAGTGACGATGGTAGGGTTATTTTCAATGCTAGTTTTATAGGATTGTAGACCTTAGGGTGGTTATAATTCCGGCGTTAAAGGGTTAAGGCATGGTTAACGGTTGCCTTCTACCCACAGTCCTTCGGTACTGCCTAATAACCTTTTCGTGCGTTCGTCTTGGGCGATTCGGAAGCTAGTTTTATTTTCTCCGTTGTTCAACTTTTTTTTTATTTAGTTTGGCAATTTGTTAATCATTGTAATCTTATTATTACAACGTTCGTCATTAATAAATGGTTGTATTTATTATAATAAACATTTGTCATTAATAAATTATTGTAATCATAACAATAGAACATTTATCATTGATAAATCATTGTATTCATAATAATATAACTTTCACCATTAACAAATCATTGTATTCATAAAAATATAAACTTCGCCATTAATAACTCATTGTATTCATAATAACAGAACATTTATCATTGATAAATCATTGTATTTATAATAATATAACTTTCACCATTAACAAATCATTGTATTCATAAAAATATAAACTTTGCCATTAATAACTCATTGTATTCATAATAATAGAACATTTATCATTGATAAATCATTGTATTCATAATATCACAACATTTATAATTAATAATTCAGTGTATTCATAATAATACAACTTTCGCCATTAATAAATCATCAAGCAATTGGAATAAAAAACTTTCAGCAAAAGTTATTTACTATTACTATTACTATTACTATTGTTTATACATAACAGGCACCATCATTTTGTAGATAGCCTCTCACAAATCAAAATATTATCAGGAATGTTAAAAACTGTGTAATTTACACAACAAAAATTAAACTTGTGTATCTAGTCTGTTAATATTAGAAAACATATGACCAATGTGGGTTTATAGTGAATTGACGTTGCTAGTTCAGGTGGTGTCACGCACCCTCTCTTACCCCAATGCTTGGTCTCTCAATGTCTTTCTTGTTAATCACAAAATTAAACTGCTAAGTTAAAAATAACGAACGTTGTTGCATGACAAAAAATAACTAATTTTCGGAATTGATAAATTTAAAAGGAATCAATGAAAAGACAAATAATAAAATACGCATTCGCTTTTTTTTAATTGTTTATTATAATGTAACTTTATGTAGTTTATTAGCAATGCCTAATGCATTGGTTGCCCAATGATTTACAATGCTGCAACCTTTAACGTTTTCTTTATTTATCTAAAATTTAAATTTAAAACCTATGTTTTTTTTATTTTGTCAGATGATTACATAATTTTTGCAACAAAAAAAATCATGATATGTTCGATAGTTTTAATTTTTGTTGGTATCTATTTGTAAAAATATTTTCTTTTTAACCCATTAATGACTAAAATTGTTGTAAGAAATTATTGAAGTATTGAATTATATCCTTCAAGTAGTAAGTTAAGTAATGTTCAACATTTCATAAATCTCTGGAATATTAATTTGTTCGTAAAATAAATAGTTCAACTGCTTTAAATAGAAAAATGTTTTTCAAAGTGTCAATTATTTTTTCAACTTTGTTGTTTATAATTTTCTATCAACTTTTATTTTTCTAATCTAAAAGCTAGTTAATGAAATATAAATATTTGCTATAATATTGAGAGTTGTTGTATCAAAATATGTTTTATATTATATGTATATTTTTTAAAACATTAACCATAAAAAATTATAATGTTGCTTATTTATCTATAAACTTATTATATTCATTTGTATTTTTGCACTATACTGTATATTATAATTAAAAATGTTGGTTAAATAATAGTTCAACAATTTATTTTTATACTAATTAAATTTTACTACAAAAGATGCTGAATACTTAGGTCAACAGAGACATAATATATTGGAACCAGATGTTAAAAATGGCAACATTATTAATATTAATAATGTTAATAATAATAGTATGACTAAAAGTATTACCAATATTGACAATTTAAGCTGGAAAATGTTTAGACATTGTTAAGGAAACAGTAATTATTGCATAATTGTTGTATGTAAATATTAATTACTTTATAATTAGTGAAAATTAACATATTTATAATTTCCAGAGGTAACCATATTTTTAAATAACGTTTTTTCACATGACCGCTCAACTTTTCTCAAATTCAACGAAATGAATATAATAAAATGAATGAGCTTCTATTTTGCAATTAGAATATCTGAAAATTTTTGTCTAATGCTTAGATAAATATTTCATTCCATGTTTTCAAATATATTTGTATTTATTCGTTTCAAGCTTAAAATTGTGTCGAAAACTATCGTTTACTTTTAATGACATTTGTTTTCATAAGTGTTTAAAATGAAAAATTGTTGTTTTAACACTTTTGCATAACTATATGTCAAAAAAAATCTTCCTTTAAAGTTCTAAAAAGATTTTTATTATTATGATTACCCAAAATAAAAGCCTTGGCATAATGAGGTTTCTATACCATAATTATTTTATTTATGAACCGAAATCTAATACAAACAAAACAGCATCTAATTTTCTTGCAAAAAGAAATAAACAATATAAATTCCAACTGAATATTTCTTTGTTTATGAACGACCCATTGACTCATGACTGAGTGTTATCCTAAAAATGAAAATGCACTGAATCTTGCATTAAAATAACCCTTATCGCTTGTAAGAATGTGTCACAACAACCGTCAAAGGGTTAAGGAGATGCAAATTAAGAGACGTAGTTGAACATTCGCATCTGGAGATGAGTCGCAGAAATACTTCAACACTTTGAAGACCGAAACTTTGGTTCATAATGACTAAATTAGGTTCAGTTTGTGTTGACAAATAACCTTATTGCATGGCAATTTTTGTCCCTTCGGATACTAACGGATGAACATTTCCGCCCCTATTAACAGCTCCAGAAATTCGTGATTAGTGAGGGTTTTGCCACTCTCAACAATCGATGATTATCCCTCGCCACTATATAACTTCTAATTAATACTATTTATTACTAATAATACATTTAACTAATTTTATCATCAATATTACTATATCTCTAATCAATGTCATTTACTCCTTCTAATTGCTACTTTTTTACAAGTATTACTTCTAATTGACACTGCTTCTTACTAGCATTAGTTATCTATGGCGCCGGAAGGCAAAAGCTCTAAGTTTTATTTTTCAATCGGCGTCGTCGTCTTCGTCCGCAAATCCATTAGTATTAAAGGTTTCTTTATTTAAAAAGTTACTTTGAACTTTAATCAATACAATTTGTTTGTTTTGACGATCTAATATATTTTCTTAAACTATTTTCACAAAAGGTTAAAGTTTTTATTTTGTGGAACAAAAGTGGTTTATTTTTACCCTTTAACCACCAACATCAGGATTAACTTTTTCAAGAACTAATTTATTGAGACTTTCATATAAGGCTAATTCTAATTAATACTGTTTATTACCAATAATAATTATTGTTAGTACTTTTCGTTACTAGACTACGGTACCCCAAATTAATACCATTTAACTATACAACTACTTCGAATTAATATTGTTTCTTACTAGTAGTTGCTGTAATTAATACTATTTATTACTAGTACTACCTCTAATAAACACTATTTATTATTAGTAATTTTTATAGTTAATAATTTTCATTACTAATACTAGTTCTAATTAATACTATCTATTACTGTTCCTATATGCCATTAATACTGTTTCTTACCAGTACTACTTCTAATTAATACTGTTTATGAAAAGTATTTACTAGAATAAAATTGTTTTTAGTTATACCATAAATCAAAGACGTATAGATGATCAACTTAACAATTTTTAACGAAGAACTTTGGAACTCGAGTTGCCAGAAACTTCAACCAAAAATTATGCCAAATACCTTAATGTAATTTATTTATCTATGTAAATTCAATGTATTTTTCGCTCTTCTTCGGAAGGTGTTTTCCTTTATTAAATCATTCAATACTTATATTTTAAATGTTATTTTTTGTTTAAAACTTATATATAATCACATATAAACGATTATTTTCCAATATTGAATTTATTTCATGACAAAATATTATTTTATTCATGATTTATAAGCTTACACAAACTGACGATTTGCATTGGCCTCTACGGGAAATATCTTGAAAGACTGCTTAACACTGCACTGAAAACACGTGAATAACTTTTTAAGTCTAAGTTAGTCATAATTTAGTCAAATAATAGTCTTATGATAGTCATATTAAAAAATTAGTCATGTTGATTATGTCATATTTCTAAAATAGGCCTAGTGACTAGAATTTTTGAACACTGTTCATTCCATGTAATTTATTTCAATTATGTGTTTTC
>JARUHE010348851.1:0-10150 GCA_031471125.1 Archaeomysis grebnitzkii | reverse complement strand
GGTCACCCATCCAAGTACTAACCAGACCCAACGTTGCTTAACTTCGCTGATCATACGGGAAGCGGTGTTTCAACGCGACCAAGGCCGTTGACGTGATGAACATTGTACGCTTTCAACTTGGAAGAATGTTTCCGAGCTAAATATATGCATAACCAACCGGGTTGCATTACAAATTCCGTTCTCAATTGTAAAGGATATCTAAATGTGCAAAAGAACTCATGTCCTCAAATTATAATCATTTGTAAATATAATAAACTTTAAACTATTTATTTTGTTCATTATTTATTCCAATGGATTCCCATGTATATAGATAACTTTGCTCACTTTATGCAGTCACAAGTAATTGAAATTATTTCCATTTAGTACAAAATATTATTACAGGCTGAAGAACCTGTCAAAAAAATCAGTAACAATCCCTTAAAAATAAATTCTTAATTCTATAATAATCACGAACTTTAAAAAAAATGGTGTATTATGCATTAACATCTACACATTATTCGAATGTTTTCAATAGATACAGTGGAACCTCAATTTTTGACCTTATTTATTCAAAATTGTTCACATACCAAAACTATTTTTAGTTTAAACAAATGCATTTCGACATCTTCAGCATCACTTTTGTGATGAACAAGATAGAACAGAAAAAGTGTAAATGTTATGCATTAGAAATGTTTGTATATTGAAAGTTTCTTAATTTGTGTAATTGTTAAACACAATTCTATATATTAGTATATTATATATATATATTAACACTTTTGTTTCCAATAAAATTCTCTCTAGACTTTCAAATAATAAAATTTTGGTTAACCATTAACTTGATAAATGGGCTAAGCCTAAAAACTCATAAAATGTCTTATTTAAAAAAAATATACATTTTTGGCAAAACTTTCATTCAGGCATTCTACCTTAGAACAGGTTTCTTTTATTTGTTTCAAATACGATTTTCTCTAATCCTTCAAATAAAAATCTTGGTTAACCATGAATTTCAACTTTCTAATAAAATGTATATTTTAATAAGCTAACACTGATTTCACAAAGAAAACCCTTAGTGACACCAGTGTAGAATGTCATCTTCTTTATTTTTATTTAAACAAACGTTTTTTGTAAAATATTGTTTTTACTATTTTGAAAAAATGGCAAAATTTGGGTGGTCCACAAATTATCTACTGCCACAACAATAGGTCATTTATAGAAGCTGTTTTTTCAAAAACACCTTAATAATGAAGTATTATGTCACAATGTTTAGAATTTTAATGTATATTATATAATATTGGAGTTGTTGTATATGCACATAGACATTTCTAGTGTGACAAAAACTAACAAACTTAAATGCCAATGAATTTATGAAAAATGCAGAGATTACAACACCAATTAAATTTAATGCATATACGAGTTGTTAAAACACACCATTTCTAACTAATTTGAACAAAATGTTCAAAATTCAGCTCATTTGAAAAAAAAGTCAAATAATAATCAAGAAAATTCGAATACGAACAAGCAATGCTTAGATTAAACCACCCAGAAAACCAAAAATTTTTCGGTGTGATTATCTACATTTACTTTCACACAAACAAAATGTCAGAAAAATATTGGATTCAACTTGGATACAATGCAACTGTGATTTTCCAGGGTCATTTTTTTCCTTTGGACAATTCTTAATTTTAAAAGATAAATTTTCCACATTTTTATTGTGTCAATTTTGAATTTAAAAAATCAGTTTATTCTTGTAGATCAAAGAACCAATTGTTCTGTTTTCACAATGGAACTAAAATGTTATCAATAAACATTTGTTCCTATTAAACTAATAACAAAATTTAAGATCTACAATTAAACTGAAAAGAAAAGCAGTTTCCTTTGAAATTCAAAGTAGACACATGGTATATGTTTGATGTAAGCCCTATTGCCTTGTACAACCAAGACAACAGTTTCAAATATTATTTATTTAAAATTAAGAATGTCCAAATAAGAATGTAAGGTGAACCGATGAATTCACAGTTCTAGGATTTTAAGTTGCAACCAAATAGTTTCCCGAAAGTTTGTTTATGAAATTTTTTAAATCCATCTTCAATGAACAAAACAGATTTTTCTCAATTGCGAGACATAAATCAATAATTGCATTACTGTCCTGTCAAACAATCGTCAAATTACAAGAAGTTACTTATAAAATAAAATTCAAATCAATAAATAAAAAAATTGTATTCACAAAACTGTATCAATATATTTTCCTTGTCAAAATCATTATTGGAAAAGACCATAAATTGTGAAATCCCTTGTAAAACAAATCAAAAAGTTTTTAGCAGTTTTACATAAATAAATAAAAAAGTCATATTTAATCAAAATGTCGACTAAAAACGATCTTCAAAGTAAGAAATTCAATCCTAAAAATTTTCAATACAAGTTGAAGAAAACGAACACAAGTTGTTGTGACCAATTTAAGGCCTGAAATGTTGCTGATTCAAATGTGAATATCTTTCTCGGTCAAGAATAATTTGTCTCTGAATTTGTTCGTGTACCACCGCAGCCTGAGCTTGAGATAATTGCTGCAAAAAAAAGTTCAATTAGTGAAGAGAAACATTAGCACTGCCCACTATTGGGCAGGTAATAAGTGAATGAAGTAATTACATTTTCTTTGCAAAACTTTATTATTAAAAAGTAATTAATTAGAAGGTCATAGCAAAGATATTTTGTTAATGAACTTTGACATGACTGAAAACAAAAAAGTTACTAAATCATGGACCAAATTTCTTACTAATCCATAAATCATTGAGTTTTCTCTATTACTAACTCTTCTCACAAACTTTGTTTCACTCAATCGACAATAATGCCACATTGTAAATGTTTTCAGCCATAGATTATTCTTAGAGAAACGTTCACCGACTCACGCAGCTCAAATAAACACAAATGCAGAGCCCCAAAAAACTATTTCCAACAGAAAAACATTAATTGAAAGCCGTTCATAATGCATATATTTGAATCATTTCTATGCATTGAAAAATTAAATAATGTTAAAAACTTTTCTTTGTGTTATTAAAAATCTTACAACAAAAATCAAAATTGAGTTATAGAATAATGAATTTTGTCTCCACTAAAATTGCAAAATATATATTTTTCAAAAAAAATTCCTCTTGTATTAATTTGAAGTGAATTTCACTTGCTAAATAAATATTAATGCAACTTAAACCAAACTTAACAGGACAACATTAATTTCATTTTTGGCACAATTTCAGAAATTATAACTCAAAAAATACTTCATCATCATCATTCAATAAACAAAAACTCATTCAAGTTTCACATTTTGGCAAAAAAAATGCACAATTATTTTTTCCAAATATTAATGAAACCCAACACTGAAGACTGTCATCAGAAAAGTCTTAACTTTGTTTCACACACCCGACAAAAGCTGAATTAGAACCACAAAGTAAAAACCTAAAAGGAAATTGTGAATTGAAAACTCACATGAGCTAGATGTTCTTCGTACGGCCTTGCAAGAAGAGCGGCGGCAGCATGGTTCTGGTGGTATCCAGGCGGTAGGTGTGGGTGGGTAGGGTCACCTGGCCGCAGCAATGGCGACCGCTGGTACCCTTGTGAAACGATGCGCTCCAGCCTGTCCCGTTCGGCAGCCATGATGGCCGAGGAGGATGGGTGGTAGAGGCTGTGAGTGTGCAGCGTGGCTGCTAGAGTAGACGGCACACCCGGGTACCTGCCCCCGGGAGACAGCCAAGGTGCCAACGGGTTGGGCGGCGGCTGGCTCTCCATCGGCCGCTTCAGGATCTCCTCCTTGAACCGCTCCGACAGGATCTCGCGTTCCCGTATCTCTCTCGCCTCCATCTCCAGTCGTTCCCTCGAGCCGGGCGGGTAGATAGCGGCGGCGGCAAGTTGACTGTAGTGGAGCAGTGGGTCCATCGGTCCACCGCCAACACCAGGTGGAAGGCCAAGTCCGGGGGGCGGACGTACCTGATGGGCTCCGGGAGAGAGCCCCGGGTGGGGGCGACCATATTCACTGGAATACATACTTTAAATGTATTGATATTGAAGTGGGCAAAAGCAGATAATTGCAACACATTGCATGGAGTCAATAGAATTAAGGTTCTTGAAACTATTACTTAATGTTTATTCAAAAAAACTTCAAAATAAATGTTACTACATTCAGGGGAAAAATACTGAAGTATACAATAGTTAAATAATAATTTTAAGAAATTGAATTCCATTGACTATAACATTCACATAAATTACTGAATTGCACCGATTATTTATTTCAATATTTTGAGGTTTCATATACAACAGATTTTTTTTATTAAGGAAACTAAAATCAATTGTTTAGTTATTTTTAAGAAAATTTATTTTGACCAGCTATATGTACCATCAATGGCACAAATATCTGACATTTTCCAAATAGAAAAATAAGAATAATGAAGTTATTAATTATTATTTTTTGTTGTACAATTCATACTGTGGAAATATACCATTGATTTTCACAGTATGGAATTTACAACAAAAAATAATAATTAATAACTTTATTATTCTTATTTTTCAATTTGAAAAATGTCAGATACTTGTGCCACCGATGGTACATAATATTTAAAATAAGAAATATTGTACCAACATATATTCATGAGAGCTTTCAATCCATTCACAATAAAAGAACTGGTAAAGTCCATTCTTTAATTGAAGCAGACTTCATTGCTCATGTAGTTAGAGGCAAGTGTCTAATGGAATAATCACTAGAAAGGCAGCTTAAGCAATGCCCTGGTTAGAGGTGCAATCTTTTAAAAGCTCAATTACAGTATATAGGACTGATGACATCGATTGAAAAACCATTGACCATAATGTGCATATGAAATTAAAAAATCGGGCAAAATTCTAAGAGATGGTTACAGTTGATTTTATTATTTGGAACAAATTAAAAATACAAAACTATAATACGAGAACAGTAATATAATAATACAGATGATGATCCTACTCATGACAAACTGCATTTTCATAGATATAGCAACATATTGTATTACTATTGATTACTTTAATATTTTACTGTATTATTATTCTATTATATTACTCTAGAATATTCAATAGATTTTTGGTCATTTTTCATGACTTTATTAAAGAAAAAGCATCAAACTGTATCCATTTCACAAAACTTGCTGCAAAATTGCAAAACAACTCAGAAACTCAGCGAAAAAATTGATTGAAATCGGATAAATAACATACCTAAGTCTAGATAAGGCAGCTGCATCTTGACTGCGCGGCATAAGCCTGTCGTAGAGTCCCGCTATGCTGACGGCGCTGGGTTCGCCTTGGTGAACCGGTTTTGGCGTCGAGTCTCTCTTGTCGGGGGTGTTGCTTTTGCACCTCTGAAACATCTTCTTTTAATAAGAATAAAATGGCAATTATAAGAGGAGGAAAGTTAGAGTTTGTTTATGATTCATAACACTTTCACATGTATAATAATTTCACAAATTTATCTTAGAGAAAAATATATGGCATATGGCATGTTATATGTTGTTTTTTGGCACATTAGTTTAATCAATCTTTAAAAAAAACCCCGACAACTAACCTGCGCAGCTCTTTCTCTTTCTTCTCGTTCCTTTTCGTGTTGCCTTCGAATCCGTTCTTCTCTTTTTCTACATAGCTTACTTTCAGGTACGGGTTTGAAAATAAGGTCGGTTCTGGCACATGAATTATTCTCACCTCTGTTCCAATGTCTTAAGAATCTGGAATTTCAACAGAAGTGTTAAAGAAATATTTGGTTAAATTCAGGATCAGTCGCAATGGTTTGTTAATTTTAGGTTGATTTATAAATAGTTTTTATTTACACTTGTTTCAATAACCAAATTTATACTTCAAAACGCACATATAGAATTATTATCCATAAATGACGCTCATATTCTATGGTTCAAATCATAGATCATAACTGTCTATATTAAGAATTTGTTTCATTGAATCAAAGATGTAGAAATATTGATAAGCTTCAATTAAACATGAACACCTCATTACAATACCCTTAAAAAAAATTTGCTAAACACATCTTCTTAACATGAAAAAGTAGGCTTTGTCAAAAATAATCATAAAAATATAAATAAATCAGTAAATAATTAAATATGGTTATAATCAAACTGGCTATTTAATCAACATATTCCTAATTAAGTATATTATGATGATATATCAATATATATTAAAAATAATTATTGCTAGACAGAAATTATGTTTCATTGGAAATAGTTTATGACACAGACAACGGAAAAGTAAAACCTATATAGGGTTAGTTATTTTCATTTGGTCCTAGTGAACCAGGCAGGGAGCAGTTTCTGCACATTCACCGCCAAAACCTATGAGAGCTTACGCTATGCAACACTCGACAGTTTTTAAATACTAATAATAAGTAAGCATATTAGCATTGCTAAAAAAATGAAATTTCTTTAATTGATAATAGATTTATTAATATTTTAAATAAATGTTTAAAAAAAAGATGTTAAACTTGCATTGCATTTGTGATCGATGACAATCGGAATCCTCGATCTTTGGTTCAGGCGTGGGGTCTCCGTGTGCTGGTGCATCATTATCATCGTCGTGGTCCTCATCATAAGGTCCCCCAGGCATTCCACCCACACCGCCAGGGAAACCTGGATGTGCAGATGGAACAGTGGCAGGCAGCGCCTGGGTGGTGGGTGGCTGTCCTTGGAGAGGCCCATGTGACATAGGTGGCGGTGGTCCGTGTCCTAGGGACAACGGCTTTCCGGCTGGTCCAGTGTGAGCTGCCGGTGGCGTCGGTAGGTGTGCACCGATCGGCACTGGGTGAAGTTGACTGTTGGCAGGACTACCGGGCGGCCCCACCACACTGGGCGAGGTACGGGGCAGCCCAGTGGTAGCACCTGGTGATCTAGAAGAAACAACAGCAGAAGTTTGCTGTCCCGGGTTGTGTTTGCTCGGCAATCCCATGTGCGAGGTGGGTCTACCAGGAAACATTGGAGGACCGAGGTGTGCCGGTGGAGGATTATGAGCGTGCGATGGCTTGGTCGACGTAGAGGTGGTAACAGAAGCACTACTGGTATTGCATATTATGGTAGGTTCAGGAGAAGACCTATTGGAAGCATTAGAAGATGCTCCGTTACTGTTCGGTCTTTGTGATGGGGAAGGTGAACGCTGGTGTCCGCCCCTCTGATTACCACCATAAGGATTTTGCAAGGGTAACGGATAACCATAAGGGAAAGGATAATACCCGGGAACTGAAATATGTGAGGGTAGTGAACTAAGGGACAATCCGGCTGTACCTGGAATAGAACTAGTTGGCACTTTTGGCTCGACTTTATATTCTGCGATAATTTCTGGTCGGTCACTTTTTTCACTCTTTGGCTCAATTTTTGGTTCTATCTTTGGGATATATTCAGACTTTATTGTCTCTGAGGAACCAAGTATTTCGGATTTAATTTTTTCGAACCTCGATGGTGATTCAGGTTCTTTCTTAATAGATTCAGTTTTTATCAAGCCAAGTGGACAAGAAAATGGTGGAATTGAAGAGCTAGACATATGAGGTTTCAAATTACTAGAGCTCATTCCAGAGCTAGGACTACTTCGAGAAGAAGAGGATGGTATACCCGAATGTCCAGAGGAAGGATAACCTCCAGGAAAAACAGATGATCGTATATTTCCTGGCGAGACATTTGCCATGTATCGTAAAGGATCCATTGCTTCGGACTTCACCTTCATCATTTTGTCATATGATGGAGACATTCTACCCGGTGTTGTGTAGACCACATGAGGAACACTGCTTTGCCCAGGTACTGCATGTGACATGTTAGGACCAGGATGTGAGGATGGATGTGGTGGTGGTGATCTAGGAGAACTAGAACGCTGTGCATAAGGATGAGAAGTTTGAGGCGACGAATGTGATGGTGGAGGGTTCTGTGCATATAGATGAGCGAGAGGTGATGGGACATGAGGATAATGAGGTGAAGATGATCGGTGATTTGATGAGGATGAATGATCGTGAGGAGAATGAGGCGATTGTGGTCGATGAGAGGCAAAAGGGGACACTGTTCTGTGTGAAATATGAGGAGGACTCGAAGGTCTGTTATGAGAGTACGATGACATGCCGTGATGACTTTGTGTTATGGAACTGTTGTTGTGATGAGAGCCGATATGAAGGGGCTGGGGAATTATATGAGCAGGATGATGCGGGGAAGCACCACGCGGGGTAGACGCAGTCTGACTGTGAGCAACTGGTGGCAATGGATGTGAGCTTTGAATAAGTTGTGAAGCAAAGTTAATTGTGCCATGAGAAGCTTGTGAGGATGGATGAGAAGATGGATGTGAGGAAGGCGGTGGCACAGGAGAGGAAGATATTGGTTGAAAATGGCTTGGATGTTGAATGGTTGGTGGGGGAGAATTGGAAATTGGTGAATATCTAGTAGTTGAAGGCTGATTGGTAGGGTAATGGGAAGCACCAATATTTCCATTTGAGGATGAAATAGGCTGCGAGGGAAAATGATTTGACAAATTATGGGGGGATGTAGATCGGACTGCATGACTGGCAAGGCCAGGACGGTGTGACAGGTTTGTGGGAGTGGAGGAAGGAATAGAACCGGGTGGGACAGTTCTTCCGGTGATAGGTCTCTCTTCAGGCAGGTGATTTGGCGTTGGTCTGAGAACACTGGGAATGACGGTTGTTGTCGACACAGTAGTTACGGCGAGGTTTCCTGGAGAAACTGTCGTGAAGGTTGGGCCTTTCGTCAATGGTATTGGCGAGGGAACTGCCGACGGGAGGCCAATTACACGTGTTGTTGGAATAGGTGGAGCAGTAGAATGTAACCCCACACCACAAGAGGTAGCTATGGATGTTATTGCAGAGGAGCGACTGATTGCACTGGTAGGAATAGCAGTAACTGGAGTTACAGCTCCATGTTTGCTGGGAGGAATTATTGCTGTGGGTACGTGTGTGGCAAGTTTATTGGTAACCTGAGAACTTTCCTCATTCAATTGCGATAGCAAGCCACCTTGCTCGGAAGCATGGGAGATGGGTGCAGTACTGTCCGATTTCGTACCAGACAGGGACGTTGCACTAGCCTCTGTGATAGTGACAACAGGAGGATGCGTTGCAAATGCTTTGGTCTGAGGTATGTTTGACTGTATCACAGGTCTTAATTTACTATTTGAGCTTGTGTTTATCTGTACACTTGGAGTAACGTTTGGCACAATCTGAGAAGCTGATGAGGCATATGTTGTAGGAACTATTGCACTAGAAATGGAATCTGTTGTCGACACATGCGAAGTGATGCTACTGACTGGCACAGCCATGTTTGTTGAAGTAGTAACTACAGTCGTAGCAGTTGTGGAGACAGTAGACATGGTAGTCGTGGGAACGGTGGGAGTGGAATTTAGTGTAGTGTTATATGAGGCCGTATGAATAGTATTTGATACACTAGAACTCTCACTAGCATCTTCCGAACATTCGTCAGAACTGATTTCCGAAACCTGGAAGTAGAATGAAAAAAATTTAGTTTGATTTTTCATAAAAAATAAATAAAAGATATTTTCAAAGTGAAACCATGCTTCACAAAACAATCTGTTCCAAATTGTTCGCAAGTAAAGACAATTTTTTCTATTAAAATAAATGTTATTAAAAATAATCTGCAGTATTTTCACACAAAGCATTTTTATTATTATTATTATTAGCGAGGAAAAAATTTGCCTTTACAAAAATCATTCAGTTTTATAAAAATTATATACAAAAATTAATTTTAGTACTTGTTATTTAAAAGTTTGTGAACCAAGGTTTCACTCTATATATAACTAGCCATACATGAATAGTTTTTTATCAAGTGGGTAACAAATTTCAAGGTATAATTTTGGTTCTATTTTTTTAAAAGTTTGATATAACATCATTTCAAAAAGAAATAGCACATTTTATTTTTGTGAAATCAGAAGATCAATGAACAGTTAATAAACAAAATAATCTATTTAACAATAAAGCGTCAACATTTTATTCTCTATAAACATTTTAGATTTTAATATAATGAAGGAAAGTGCACTATATAATTTAATTATTCTGGCAAATTCGGTTCCTGAGAATTTTGTCTCCTCTCAGAGTATATTAACATTAAAGAGAGTTTTCAGAGCTTCGCTCTTGGAGGTGATCTGAATAAATTGATAGTATCTT
>JARUHE010348840.1:0-10151 GCA_031471125.1 Archaeomysis grebnitzkii | reverse complement strand
CGACCTTTTTATACTAACATATGTTTTATATCAAAGATAGAAAGAAATATTTCAACAAAACACATGACACACAAATAAAATGATTCTATACATGTGTATATATATATATATATATGAAAATTATATAAAACGTATAATATGATAATGAACATAAAAATTAATTAAAACCAAAATCTAATTCGTACAGCATGAAATAAGTGGAGAAGACTTTCAATTAAAATATTCATAAAGTCATTAATATTCCACACTTTAACAGGTTTCGTTGAAAATATTATTAATCGAAATTTATTAACTTAATAACAATACGAACAAATGATAAGAATTACAAAAGTATTACTGAAAACCCCAGATGAGTAATAATACAAATAGTATACAAATATTAATAAATAGTATTAGTAAAAAAATTTAAAAAAATATTAATTAAAAATATTAATTACAATAATGATGTTAATTTACAAGGAAATAATAACTATTAAATTACTAAAAAATGTAAACTTGTTTAAAAGTAAGAGATTATGTAGCTCACTTTTGCAAACAAGTGTTTTCAAATTGGACAAATTTAATAATGGTTAAACTGTATTTTTCAAAAGTTTGATTAATTCTAAAATAAAAATTGTGTGAAAATTAATTCAACTTCAGTCCTCCCACTCATCTTTTCTCTAGTTTTTTATTAGGCAACGATTTGCATAATAATTCAATTTTTCAGAGTGCTACAAAACACAGATCATGTAATGACTCATAAGATACTAAGGTTTTTTGTCATACGTAGTAGATTGTGTTGGAGGTAAGCATCCCTTCAGGTATACTGTTATGCTAAGGATTTTCTGGTATACCTAACATTTTGTGTTGAGGGTGAACCAAGCCTTTTACCTGTACTGTTTTGCTATGAGTGGTCTGCCATACCTAACATTTTACTTTGAAACTGAGCCAAACTCTTCATGTATACTATTATGCTAAGAGTTTTCTGGCCTACGTAATGTCGAAGGTAAGGCAAACATCTCATCTACACTGTTTGGCTAAGGGTTGTCTGTCATACCTATCATTTTGCGTTGAAGGTGAGCCCAATCATTCACCTAAACTACTGTTATGCTAAGGTGCTCTGTCATACGAAGTGTTTGAGGTAAGCAAAACCCTTCACCTATACTGTTATTCTAATCAGTGTATGTGATACGTAGCAGTTGATGCTAGAGTTAGGCCATACCCTTCACCTTTACTGTTGTGCTAAGGATTTTTGGCCAAACGTAACATTTTGTGTTAAAATAAACCAAGCCATTCACCTATACTGTTATGCTAAGGATGTTCTCTTATACGTGGTACTTTATGTTGGATTTAAGCCAAAACTTTCACCTATACTATTGCGCTAAGGGTTGTATTGTTCTGTATTTGGTTATGTGTATGTTTGTTATATGTAGCTCAGTTTTATGGTGTTTATGTGTGGGGGGTGGCTTGTGGAGTGAAGGGTAAGTTGTGTAGGTATGTGATCAGGCCTCCACTGAGTCTGTGTGGTCTGTCCGTACGGAGGGCTGAGAAGTTTGTGAGTGGAGGTGTTTCGTGGAGGTGGGGAGAGTTTTGTTTCCTGAATTGTGATTATGTCTAATTTGTGAATGTTTGCCAGTTGGTCTATTCATGTTGTTTTTTTAGAATACGCTGCTTATGTTTATTTGTAGTATGTTCAGTTCGGTGTTGTTTGTGGTGGGTCTGTTGGCTTGTGCTGCGTTTGTGATCGGTGTTGTTGTGATGAGTGTATGTCTGTTTGCGATTGGTTTTGGGGTATTTGTTCTGGTGTATGTTGGGTGGAGTGTGCATATCCATGTCCATGTGTTAGTGTACTGTACAATTCTGGTTTGTGCACTTTTAGTGTACCCAGTGTTTTGTGGGCGAATTGCACATAAGCGAAGTGTCTCTGTTTATGATGCGTCCGTCACATAATCCGCATATATAGATTTTGCTTAACTTCTCCGGAGAGAATTAGCATAGCTCTACGCCTCCAGACTGGGATACTGGGGCGGGCAGCCAAAAAATCGACGGTATTGGGCCCCCTCATGAGGAGGGGGGCAGGGTACCGTGGTCGAGATTTATAGAGCAAGGCTCCCGCATCACCACGCCGAGCACGCCGCGACATTGGAGACGTGAGTTATAATATTTAGCCACACTGTTGCGCTAAGACTTTTCTGTCATATGTATTGTTTTATAATTCAGGTAAGCCAAACTCTGCAAATAAACAGTTGCGCTAAATAGTTGTTCTCATACTTAGTATTTTATAGTGGAGATAATCTAAAAATTTCACTAACACTGTTAGGCTAAAGGTTATATATCATACGTAGTATTTTTTGTTGAAAGTAACTAAAACTCTTGCGTTATGCAATTCTAATGTTTTCTTACAAATGTATAGAAATAGTGTTAATTTTTGGTTTTTGCTATTATGAACTTATTTAAGTTAAGTTATGAAAACCACGAAATATTGCTCTTAAAATTTCAGTTTACTTCAGACTATTTTCTTTTATTAATGGATACATAGTAAATACAAGTAATAAGAAATGAAAGTATAATTAAACTTATTTTAGTTGTGTAACATTATTAATTTCTTAAGTTTTAGATTTGTTTAAAAAATAATTCTGATTTATATTGAGGACAAGATTCATGAATAATAAGAAATTTTTCTCTCAAAGTTATTCGGCAATCTTATATTCAATTTACATATCAATGATGTACGTGAGAAAAAAGTAGATTCCTCAAATTTACATACAAGTAAAAAGAGCATAAAACCTTAAAGTTCTGTTCATTAATTAAATATTTAAATAAAGATAGTTTCATTCACACCTACCCTACAAAATGTTTCATTTATGTATTCCACTTCTTAATTAAAGAAAATGTTTATACTTTTATATAGCATTGATTTAAATTATATGTATAGCAATGTTCAATGAGATATTTTGACTTGTATACCATATCTAATTATCGTTCATTGGCTGTTCTATTTTGGAGTGTTAAACCACTACAACCACTGATCTTTGGGTTATGCTATAATTTTCTGCCCTGGGGCTACCGCAAAAAACTATTGCAAAAAATATCCATAAATGAGACATCATCTTGTTGATGAAGTCATTCTCGTCCAGCATATAACCGTTTCTTAAGGATATTCTATTTATATCATAATGATATGGTAATGTTATGGTAAGCATATAGTAATTATGTGGTTGAGTTGATATGCTATGGTAATGATGTAGCAATATGGTAAAGGTTAGGTTAGGTATGATTGTTAGGTTAGGTAGAATTGGGTTGGGTTAGGTTAGGTTAGGTTAGGTTAGGTTAGGTCAGAGTAGGGTATGGTTAAGTTAAGTTGAGTATTGTTAGGTTATTTTATTTTTCCAAAAATTCAAGATAGTTTCACAAAATTACGTAAGCTGATGCAATATATTCCATTGGTGCAGTATCTTTTCCTAGTTATAGACACTTTCACAGTAATTAAACTTCATTATGTAACCTTCCGCTTCCAAACTAAATAATAAACATACTTTAAAGAACATTTCAGTTAATTTTCAAATATATTTTGTCGAAAAATTTGGGCAACTATAATCTTACCGATCTTTATAATGTATAAAATTAACATTGTTTACTAATTTGGATTTGGTTAGTGTTTAGCTAAAACCAATTAATTAGTTTGACATCAGGTTAATCTATTTTAGCAATTTAACGTTATTTGTATTGCTAAATACCGTATTAATTTTTTTCATTAAATTATGTTTTCTCACTTTGTAACACCTTTTTTGTTTGTTGAGATGTTTTATTTTGAAGTTGCTGAATGAATAGTCGCAAAACATTTGAAACGTTCGGTTCGTAGATTACCAGTTTGATTAAATGATATTTGAATTTTGGATTGTGAAAATGGATACAATTTTTGTTACTTTATTTTCATATTTTGTTTTTATTTATGCATCAATGGATTTGAAATGAAAAAAAATATGAACAGTCTCTAAAGTTTTATTTGATTATATGATGTTTTTTAACATCATTTTTGAATGACAAATTATTTAAGTTTCAAACCAGCGGTGGAGACGTGGTGGGTAAAATAAGGCGACCAAAGAACGTTGTAGATATATCCATCAACGCAACCATTTACTATAGCCATGTTTCTCATTCTAACAGTTTCTAAGCAATTTTGAAAATTGTGACGTCATAGGGTTTTCCAACCTTAGCAGTTGGAAAGCTGTTTCAAAACAGTTTGCGAACTATTTCATCAAAAAAGCAAAATTTTACAATCAAGGCCCTGAATATCTTAAGGGAATACATTTTGTTTCGGTATTTCTATAGATTGTTAATAAACAAATTAAATGTATATATACATAGTTTATAGATTATTTAAAAATAAAATAATAGAGAACAAAAATCAAAGTTGGGTATATAGAAATGGTCGTGACTTTTCAGTTGCCATTAGCTTCGTCTTAATTCGACTATACAGTACACCATTAAATATTTTGTTTTATTTTAATAGGATTACTAAATTTAATTATACGTTCATAAATTGTTTTTAGACTGATTTCTTAAAGAAAATTTAAAAGCCAACTTTCATTGGAGTTTTTTTTTATATAAACAGCTGACTTTTATTTCTAATTTTTCTGTGTTTCGTGTTTCCGAGCTCTCTAAAACTGTTTCAAAAAAAGTGACGTATTAGTTACGTTTCCATTTTGAAACTGTTAGAGGAAGAAACAATTCTTATATTGAAAGATGAAGCACAGCACAAAAAAATGTACATTTATGAAATTTAAGGATAGTTTTTAACAATTAATAATTCTTCTTTTTACCATAAATTCAACAGACATTTTTTGTTTGAAAGTAGATCTAATAAAAGAAAGCGCAAACTGTAGAGATGTATACACTGTATAAACCTATTTTTTGTAAAAACACGTATAATGTAGCTTAGTAGTATGTAATGCAAGTGCTGTTAAAGCCTATTATAGTTTTGAGGTAAAAATGGTTTCTTGTAAACTTGTGTTTTATTTAGATGTTTTTAAATTTTTAACATTAACATCCTTAATTTTTTTCTTACGTATATAAAAAAGAAAAGGTAAAAGAATAAAGTCTATTTTATAAAAGATTATTTATTATAATTTCCTTCTCTAAAACCCATTTGCTAAAACCTTTTGTAGAAAATTGAGTATAACATTTTTAGAGGTAAACAGTTTGACATTAAACATATCATCCATCAGGTGAATTTCACTATAATCATTATTTAAAATTTATGGGATTTCGTATTTTATTCACTTTATCCTATATACATTTCTTAAAACACACATTACTCTTTAAATTATTTTGTTTAAACAAAAAAGTTTGTACCGATTAACCTTTTTTGCTATAACATTTTCCTTTTTCAAATCATGTTTTTGAAAATAAATATTTTTTATTAAAAACATTTTGAAAGGGAGATTAATTAAACCTTGTTTTTTAAGAACAATATCGTGTTCCACAGAAAACAAGTCATTGAAATAAATAGGCGAAATGAAATGTAATTTAGGATAAATATGTTTTACACAAAAAAATATAAATATAATTATTATTTTTTAACATTAGACTATTTTATGCATTCAAAAAAGTTCTTGTTAAAACTAAAAACCGCAAATATTCATTGTAAAATGAAGGAAACTTTATCCACACGAGCATCATAATCAATCCCAGGAGATGAACCTCTTAATTTGCATCATTAGCAAACTTTGTGGTCGAGACTATTATGAAAAAGTCCGAATTTGACCTAATAAACAATTAAGAAACTTGTTCGTTGTTAAATAGTAGGCGGTTCGTTCTTAGGTCACACTTTTCTAGCTGCTCACTTCTCTATACAGTGCCTATGGTTAAAAACAAGCGGCTTATAGTAGAAGGACTGAACAAATTGTTTTAACATACATTTTTTTGTTATAATTTGACATTTTTGCAGTGCTTGTATAGTTTCAATTTCAAGTTCTGAATTGGGTTCATTTATCTCTATAATATATAGGTTAATTATTGAGAAAACTCATGTGGAATGTACAAGGAGTCTTTGACAGGGACAAAGTTATGAAGATTAACCAAACCCTTGACCTACACTGCTGGGTCAGTCAATGGTCACATTCATCAGATATAAATAAGTCCCAGAAAAAGAGATTAATGGCAAAAAAGGTATGCTGAAGTTGTATATAGATCAGAAAAAACATAGTGAAAGATTTCCCATTGAGTTTCAGGACTAAAATCTATATCTATCAATATCCAAGAGTCCTGTAAGCAACGGGCCAATCAAGGTACTTCATTTTGGTATACATCAAACACACGAGAACCAAGAAACTAGCAAGAAACCTCTTTGATGTAAGTGTGAATTGTGAAGAAGAGAAGAAGATACTTTTCTTGGAATTCAAGCATGCAATAATTACCCATGAGAATGCATGACCGAGAAAATACGATAAGATGTTTGAGGTTTTACAGAGTGAAGAATGACATCAAACACCAGAAAAGAAAAATTGAGTTTACTAAACTCGCCGAATTAAAACCTGTAGTATGCTTTCAATTTAGACATAGCGTCTATGAATGTCACTTGAAGTATGTATATCTAAGATTTCCAGACTAACCTCTGGTGTGTGTGTGTGTGTGCGTGTACGTGTGTGTGTGTCCGTTTCTATGAATTTAAAAACCGTTAATTTGTTTGTATGAGTTGAGGCAGTATTCAGAAATGTTTCCCTGAAGATGTAAATTGTTTCCCTAATGAAAGTGTGTGAGTTACTTTATTGTCAGCTTTCTTTCTCTCGAGATTTTATTTCATTTGGTTAACGACAATTTTAATTATTTTTATTTGTATGTTGAAGCCATAGACATGTAAATGGTGATTTTAATATAGAATGATGACGATGATGGTAATGGTAATGGTGATAACGATGGTGGTGATAGTGATGATGATGATGATGATGATGAGGATGTTGATGATAATCGTGATGATGGGGATGGTGATGATGAGCGTGATGGTGATGGTGATTATTGTGATGATGGTGATGATGGTGGTGATGGTGATGATTATGATGGTGATGGTGATGATGGTGATGCTGATGGTGATAGTGGTGATGGTGGTCATGATGATGGTGATGGTGAAGATGGTGATGCTGATGGTGGGAATGCTGATGGTGGTGATGACGGTGATGGTGATTATGGTGACGGTGAGCATGGTGCTGGTGATGATGAAGATGAAGATGATGGTAATGATGATAGTGATGGTGATGTGACCCGACAACATACATGTCATATATTTAAAACATCTAAGACCCACAGCAATAAAAACTCTCACAACAATCTTCCACACAGCCATCAACACCAACACAATCCCAAACATGTTTAAAACAGCAACGACAATACCCATACTCAAATTTAATAAATATCCCACCATCGGCAACTCATATCGACCCATCTCACTCCTGTCTCCCATAGCAAAAACACTGTAAAAAATAAAACGTCTACACTTCACTGACAATATCACACTCTCCTCACATCAGCACGGTTTCAGGAAACAACACTCCGAAGCCACAACACTACATAACATCAACGACATCATCACAAAAGAGTTTAACAAAAACGTCCACCTACACGAATAATAACCATAGCCTTTGACATTTCCAAATCTTTCGACACTGTACACCTACACATAAACAACACACAACTACCAACAGTTAGGGAACCAAAAACACTAAGACTCACCTTTGACCCCAAACCAACATACGCAAATCATATAGATCAACCAAAACAAAATCACAATAATTATGATGAAGACCCTCATCACTACAACACACGAAGGGAAAGCACAAGAGACATTACTAACAACATACAAAACAAAAACCAGACCCATGATAAAATATGTCAACACAATATGGCCACACACAACATTAACACACTACAAACCATACAAAATACAGCACTACGAACAGCCACAGATGCACACTGGACACCAACACCCAACACCTACCCGAACAAACAAACATCATTCCAATCAACAAACACCTAAAACTGCATGCATCATAACCAGCACAAATCACACAACATCCTCACAAATTAACAAACAAACAAACAAACAAACCTCAGACAAATGAAACCGACAACATTTGACAACAACACACATAGTTACTAGCCACACAATCTACGGACAGGAAAACAAAATTCTCAACAGCCCGCCCCATACATATAAATACAGAGAGCAATCACTCCCACACATCATGCGCAGAACACTGGCACAGATTAGAACAAATAAATCCGCACACCTACAAGAATACCTACACAATATAGACGACGACACACACCTAAGACCACATATACAACACCGTACACCTTTGGACAGACCCGGTTTGGGCTAGAGCATCCGACGTGAGGGCTCCATCTTTAATGTCGAAGATGGCCTGGAGTCGACAACAACAACAACAACATGATGATGACTGTGGTGATGACGGTGATGGTGTTGGTGTGGTAATGGGGATAATGGTAGTGATGATGATATCATTTATTATGGTGTAGCCAACAATAGCATCATCACGATGTTGCTAATAATTGAGAACATTTTCGTGAGCTACTTCCTTATTTTCAGATATTTTTAAATTGGGTTTTATTACATTGGCTTATCATAAAAATATTGTATTTTCAATAAATATTCAAATCTTTTTGTAAATAAATATTGGTTGATGATAATTCAACAAAAACTTTAAATGATTAACTGTAAAATTGTTCAATTCGTTTATATATTTTTTTAAATTATTAAGTAATTAATTATTAATAATTTTACATAAAATGTAATTACATTGAGCATTAGATTATGCAAAAACAATAATATATAATGACCATTGTAACAAAAGTTGATGATAATTATAAATAAATACAATTTAGTATAATAACAGAATTTGCATTAATAATAATTACAAATAATAATACATATATAACTCATATGTGAACAACTTTCTTGAAATACTAGAATTAAACTAAAATAAAATAATTAATGTTTACTGTTGCTTAATTCAAGATAATAAAAATACCAGGATAAAACAATCGCCGTTTAACTAACATCGGAGAGAACGTTTAAAAAACATAACAACACCCACATTAAAAAGTGTCTGTGTAAGAGCCATATACAACCATTCTGGGGTTTTAAATAATACGCAGACTATAGTTATCTTGTTTATTTTTACGATAGTTACACTTTTATTGGATGACAATCTCTTTAAGTCTGGTTTAAATACGTTCTAGAAATCCAAGTATTATAGTTGTAAATATAAACATCTTCAGACATGTTATAAGTAAGTCCTTTCTAACATTAATGCATTTCTATTATCTACAACGTTTATACTTTATAAGTCCAACATATTTACAGTTGCATTGTCTGTTTTGTTCCTTATTTTACTATATTTCCTATTATAAAATAGGAAATCCTACGATGGCTATTGCCACAGCGACAATCAGAATAATAAATAGTTTGCTTCATTGTGATTCACAACATTATTAATCATTATGATGACCTTTTTGGTTCAAGGAATACAATTTCATGTTAACTAAAAGAAAATCTTTGTTGATAAAAGTAGAATGAAATAATAACAAAGTAAAGCCTTATCAAAACTTGATTGATTGATTGAAAATTTGATACATTATTGGATTTTTCTTATAAGATTTATTTTATTTGTAAAACTCTACTTTGTATTACTTGTGTTTTACTAATATTACTATAGCTTTACAATTTCAAATTCAAAACTATGAAAACGTTAGAAAATATTATATCGACTGATCGACAACATGAATTGGCCTGTTATGTAACAGAACGACTAATAAATGTACTTTAAAAAAGTATTTATATTATTCATTAGCTTTGGATACATCGACTGTTGCCACTAGTCTCAAGAGTCCATCCATTTTTTTCTCTCACTTTGTCAAATCAGCAAAAGTTTAAAAAAAATTTTATGAAATTTTTACTAAAATTGAGAGACTTTCTGCTTTTTGAAATATTATACTTTGTATATACTTTGCTTAACACCAAATTAATTAACATAAAATACCATTTAGATCAAAAACGCTTTTCCTACAAGATGCATATATGCACTATTTTTTTCGTTAAGCTTAATCTTTACCCGTATTGATTGTTAAATTCATACTTTGACGAAATTTAAACG
>JARUHE010348829.1:0-10151 GCA_031471125.1 Archaeomysis grebnitzkii | reverse complement strand
ACATCACTTGTGCTATTGTATATTATAAATGGATCGGCTATAGCACAAGTGAGGTAAGTTCTATGTTGTTTGAATGTTGGTTACATCACTTGTGCTATTGTAAATTATAAATGGATCGGCTATAGCACAAGTGAGGTAAGTTCTATGTTATTTGAATGTTGGTTACATCACTTGTGCTATTGTATATTATAAATGGATCGGCTATAGCACAAGTGAGGTAAGTTCTATGTTGTTTGAATGTGGGTTACATCACTTGTGCTTTTGTCGGTCTATGTCGTTTTGTTATTTGTAAATCTTAAAAACAAAAGTTTCATTAATGAAATATTGTTTAATAAAATTGTATTTGGTTGAATTCAGTTTCACGAATGTTTATAAATTTAAAAGTTGGCCATTAATTTTTTTTATTTATTTATTTTTTTTTTTATTTTTTTTTATTTTTTTATTTTTTTTTTTTTTATTTATTTATTTATTTTTTTTTTTTTTAAATTTATTTATTTATTTATTTATTTATTTATTTATTTATTTATTTATTTATTTATTTATTATTTACATGCACGAACACCATTGCAATACTATGAGAGGAGTGCCATAAGAGATGCGAATCTTCACAAACATCGATAAATGTAAAACTAATATTTATTTATTGTTTTACTTCTCAGTTTTTAGTTTTAATGTTTTTGTGATTTCAATAAACCTGACCACCCATAGCCTGGGCCACTAAGACCAGATGAAAGTAACTAACTAATATATCTGAGAGTTAGGTTAGGCTCTGAGTTTTGATGTTCAGTTTTTAACTTCTTTCATTTTATTTCTGTTTTTTTATGTAAAAATAAACTAATTTAATTTGTGACGTCACCATGACGTCATATTAAAAATAGGCGTGGCTAATAGATTAAAAGTTCCATGATTGGTGATTGAATGTTTTCTCAGATTACTTTGTCATGATTGGTGAATGATAACTGGTTACGCCCACTTCAATGTGATTGGTTGTTGGGTGACATGCCCACATACGTGAAACCAGAGTTTTACCTTTTATTATAAAGAACAACTAATGAAATAAAACTTTGATAAAAAAATTATAAAATTATAAAAACATAGAAATATAAAACTTTAAAAATGAAAAATTAAGAAACTTTTAAAACATAGAAATATTAAAATGTAAAACTTTATATAAAATATAAAAAATAAAAACATAAATTATAAAAAAAATACAAAAAACACAAAATATAAAAAAAAAACTATAAATACAATAATACAAAAATATAAAATACAAAATATAAAAACATAAAATATAAAAATATAAAAATACAAAAACATGAAAATATAAAAGAAAAAAACATAAAATATAAAATATAAAAATTCTAAAATTTTAAAATATAAAATACAAAAATACGAAAATATTAAAAATATAAAAATATTAAAAAAATAAAAATATAATAACACAAAATTTAAAATATAGGGTTGGCCAAAAAGTTCGTTCTTTTTTTTAAAATGGCTAATAAAACCGAATGAGTATTTAGAAAAATGTATTTAATCAACACAATAGTTACCATCTGCATCTACCACCATTCGCCACATGTTTGGTAAATTCTTAATCCTCTGTTCGAAGAATTTAAGCTCTTTATTAGTGAAAACTATTTCCAAGATGAAGGCCTGCTTTGGGTGTTCTTTGTGGTGGATCACCTCCCTTTTTCCTGTCACATTACTGTAAACAATCCACCTTTAATCTCCAGTAACAATTAGTTTCAAAAGTGGCTCATTGCTTTCATGTTTCAGCAACGAATCTAAATGGAATCCTTTTGCACGAGATGCTTCTGTCAGTTTATGGGAACCCAAACATCAAGTTTAGAAACAACCAAGTTTATGCAATTCATTTTCCACGCTCGATTTGGAAATCTTGAGAATGTCTGCAATTTGTCTGGTTGTCAAACGACAATCTTTTTCAACTACAGCTTTCATTCGGTCACTGTCGATCATCCTTGGCCGGCCAGACCGAGGAGCATCTCTCACTGAAAAATTCCCTTTTCGGAATTGAGCAAACCATTTCATCACACCCGTTCCGTAACAGCATTATCCTCGTACACATGGCATATCTTTCTGCAGGTTGCTGTAGTTGTTTTCCTTTTCTGTAGTAAAATTGCCTTAGAAGTCGGTAGTGCTCTGCTTGATCTTCCATTTCAATGCCTGAAATACAAGAAAAAACGTAATACCTCCTCTACTCGGAGGCTTATTACACATTGACGTCAACATACTCGCTACACCAAATACAGGATCTTCAGTAGGCCGGAAAGATAACATTCATAAAACGATGGACTTATTGGCCAACCCAATATATAAAAAGATAAAAACGTAAAATAGAAAAAATATAAAAAAAACAAATATAAATATAATAATACAAAAATAAAAAATATAAAAAGATATAAACATAAAATATAAAAAATATAAAACATAAAAAAATAAAAAAACATAAATATAATAATACAAAAATAAAAAATATAAAAAGATATAAACATAAAATACAAAAAATATAAAACATAAAAAAATAAAAAAAACATAAATATAATAATACAAAAATAAAAAATATAAAAAGATATAAACATAAAATATAAAAAAATATAAATATAAAAAATAAAAATAAAATATAATATTACAAGACATAAAATATAAAAATATAAAAAAATATAAATATAAAAATATAAAAATATAAATATAATATTACAAAACATAAAATATAAAAATATAAAAATGTAAAACACAAATATAAAAAATATAAATATAATAACACAAAAATATAAAATAAAAAAGTGAAAAACAAAATACAAAAAACATAAAAGTATGAAGTGATGAAGTTATTCAATTAAGTGAAATAATGCATTATCCAGCAATAAAGAGAACTCATCTCGATTTCCAATATGGCGCCGGGTAGTTCCGAAGAAGTAATTCGACATAAAATGTGAATAAATCTCATTATATTACTTATTTCTGAGGAAAATCGACTTCTCCCCGAGGTTCTCATTTCGACGGAAGGTAAATTTGGAACTTTTATTGACAACAATTTACGAACTCGACAATTTTTTTTATCTTCGAATGAAATACTTTCGAAAATTATTTGCATTATTAAACAACAAAGTAATTTCGACCATTGATCGGTTTTTTTAAATATTTTTAAACAACAAAGTGATTTGGTAAAAAATATCTTCCACCATTGATCATTTTTTAAAAATATTTTTGTATCCGAAATTGAATGTCTCTTTTGAATACACAATAACACAATCTGAAGAACTGTTACATTAACCGAATTTTATTTCAGTTTTGTTTCACATCTCCAGTTTTAATCGCATCAAATATCATTGAAAATTTCATCAAAACCTGAAAGACTTATTTATGACTTTTCGAGCCTTAATGTGAAGGAAATATCCAACTGCTACCCTCAGCAGTCCAAGGCTCACTTTTCAACCCTGTGAACAATGAAGCCTTTACCCGTAGTAGGATAGAGCTTCATTGTTCACGTGGCTGCTTGAAGAGCGAACTCTGGACGTCTTACGGCAGTAGTTGAAAATTTCCTTCTTTTTTTAGGTCAAAACCAAGGGAAAAAATCGCTGGATGACTACCAAGCCAGTCAATAAGCAAAACTAACTGGTAGACGATGTGGGAGTTGTACCTTCACTAAGAAACTGAGTTCTGGAACAGACAAAAGTTTCACTCTGGAAGAACCAAGGACTATGTACCCAAAGATGGACCCAAAGCAAAACAAATGCTGATAGGAAATGACTAAAAATTACCTTTTAAATTAAATTAAAATAAAGATGAAGTACAGGCCAAACTTGATGATCCATACTAAAATCAGCTTGCCCACTTGAAAAAGAGGATAGTTAAAAATATAAATGTTGTTAAAATTAAAATAATCATTTTTATTTTCTATCAATAAAAATAAAAACATTTTCTTTATTCTCTTTAAAAAATCATTCTTATTAAAAGTAAAATATTCACTTCATTATTCAATAATGAACAGAATTATATATTTAATATGTTGTATGTTCAAAAAAATTGTGAAACAAAGTCATGTATATAAAGCAAAGGAAGGAGATGATGCACGTTACTATTCCCCCAATGAGTCAGAATCTCCTTCAAATATTTGTAGATTCAGAAAAATCTTGAACAAAAAAATGAATTTAGCTTAGACAAAGGAAGGAGATGACGCACGTTACTATTCACCCACTGCGACAAAATCCCACTCAAATATTTACAGGCTCAAAATAATCGTGAACAAAATAACACCCAGCTGCATAGATTGAGTTTGGTCTTCCAAAAAATTGTAAAATTTCAGAAAAATTGTAAAAATTGTAACAGAGTTATTATTCACCAGCAACATTATGAAAAATACATTGACTTATACTTAAAATGTTCCCGGTCAGAACAATGAATTGCCTCATTAGGAAGAGCATTCTACAATTTCAAAAAATGGAACAAAACATCTAGCATTTGTAATTTATAGAAGAAAAGGCATAAACATTTAAAGTTAAAGCATACCTAGTTGACCTGGCATAAGTATATGGAGCAGGCAGTTGAGGATGCAGTGGGTGGTCCACATTATTGAACTTTTTGTACAGAATTGATAAGCCGGCAACTAGTTTCAGTATTTTCAAGAGTGGAACACCGGTTGGGTGTGTTTGCATTTGCTGCTAAAGATTATTGTTCTGTTTATACGCTTTGTTTGAAACCAACGGCATATTCAGGTGATTGTGACGCATGGGCGCCATTTAACATTAAGATATGTAGATTAAGTATTTACCAATGAAAGATATATTAATGTGTCAACATTCAATAAATCACGGTCAGCCAATCCATGCAATGGTTATAAACTCAGTTTCCTCGCCATAATTGATGGTTCTATTATCATCATGCTCCTATATTTAATTATTAGTGAACCTTATTTACATAAACGACCGACAAGAATACGCTGATTATTTTCAAGTTAATATGTGTCTACAGTTTATAATTGTTCCAAATATTCAGTCATTATGTTTTATGAAGAAAATAAATATCGAAAAAAAAAATAAATGGAATTCTTGGAACTTTTGGTTGTTTGAGGTAAACTTTTTCAAAGTATTGGAAATATTGAAGGAATATCGAAGCCAATAAAAGTAAGAGTTTTGTTTGGTTTTACATTTATTCAAAAACAAAACTTTAAGTAACAAATTATAAATTGTAAACTATAAACTATAAGCCGTAAACAGTAAATACTGTCAAAATATATTAATAATTAAAGTTTTTGTGTATCCACGACACAATTAGAGTTGCAACTCAAAAAAAAGGAGCGTGTTTTTTTTTTGTTTTTTTTAAAACGTGTTTTTTTGCAAAAAAAACACACCCTTTTCAAAACATGTTTTTTATGGTTTTATTTGATTTTTTCCTAATATCTTTAAAATTTTAGGTAATTATTAGATTTTAAATTGTTTATATAAGAAAATAATTATTTATTTTTATCAGGGCAGCTATTATTGCAAATATAGATTAAAATATGTATGTTACATTGATTCTAAATTGCTGGTTTGGTTAATACATATTAGCTACTACAGTATTTGTATTTATATAATTAAACATGGTGTTGCAATCCATAATTTTCTACTAACTCACTTTAATTCTCATTAACGATGCAAATACTGAAGACATTATTATAGGTACCAGAAAATAATTCAATCAAATTAATCTAATAATATTAAAGATAGGAGCTGTATCAATTGAACCATCTACACATGCCAAATAATTTGGAGTCATCTTTGACCAGAACCTAACTTACAAAAATCATATTTCCTCCACATGTAATAAGTTCTTTTTATTTTATTTTTATTATATTATTTTATTATAACACTATAAAATAAACCTTACTTTATTATATTATTACTATATTATTACTACAAAGTCATAAGTTTACAAAAATTTAGAAAGAATAAAAAAAACATTAAAAACAAAAAACATAAAAAAACGTGTTTTTCTTGCCAAAAAAAAACACCGAGGAAAAAAACGTTTTTTTGCAACACTACTCACAATGTTAGAGAAAATAACTTCTAAGAACCATAAGAATAAACAGCCAACATACCGTACTTTCTCTAGCATGGGTAAGCTTAGCATATGAAACTTGAAAGGTTTAAATTCCCAATAACTTCTTGTAGCGAGAATAGCATTTCGTCACGCAACATTAATTACAGACGACCGTCTTAACTTTTAAGGCAAAATATATAATAAATTATGAAATTGATATCAAAGTTAGCTACATTCTAAGTATACTTTCAATAATTCTAAGTATACGTTCAATAATTCCAAGTATACGTTCAATAATTCTAAATATACTTTCAATAATTCAAAGTATACTTTCAATAATGCAAAGTATACTTTCAATAATTCCAAGTATACTTTCAATAATTATAAGTATACTTTCAATAATTCTAAATATACTTTCAATAATTCTAAGTATGCTTTCAATAATTCTAAGTATAATTTCAATAATTATCAATACACTTTCAATTATTCTCAGTATACTTTCAATAATTCTAAGTATACTTTTAATAATTCTTAGTATACTTTCAATAATTCTAAGTATACTTTCAATAATTCTAAATATTATTTCAATTATTCTAAGTATACTTTTATTAATTCTAAGTTTATTTTCAATAATTCTAAGTATACTTTCAATAATTCTAAATATACTTTCAATTAGTCTAAGTATATTTTCAATAACTATAAGTATACTTCAAATAATTATTAATATACTTTCAATTACTCTAAGTATACTTTAAATAATTCTAAGTATAGTTTCAATAATTATAAATATACTTTCAATTATTCTAAGTATATTTTTAATAATTCTAAGTATACTTTCAATAATTCTAAGTATACTTTCAATAATTGCAAGTATACTTTCAATAATTCTAAGTATACTTTTAATAATTCTCAGTATGTTTCAAATAATTCTAAGTATAATTTTAATAATTTTAAGATGCTAGTTCCATAACCTAAAAAACGTAAATAAAATAATATTAAAACAATTAAACAATAAGTTTGTATGTCATACTAATGTTAACATTTGAAATAGTAAAAATACAGGCTTTTTAATTTTTCTGTCAGTCTTACAAATGTCAAACAGAAATATTTGTTTATGCTCTCATGTTTCAAAACAACTGAAAACAATTTAAACTGTATTTTTACATATTTTTTTATTTGAAGATGACTTATGTCTTAGGCGACGATGTATGTATATCTTACTGTCGTGTGGCACTTGCAAAGAAGTTCGGTTTTCTCATGCTAAAGTATCACTGCCCCGAAAAATGCGCCAGAATATATTTATACTAAGATAAAACTATGAAATAAAAATTCAAACATTTAAAAATACTTTTTTTAAAACAAATTTATCTTAATGTTTTAATTTTGTCATAAATTATAAACAGTATTGTTCAAGAAGTAAATGTTTTCAGCTCGACTATAGCCGAAACTAATTTCTTAACACCAAAAATAAACGTCTACCATCACTGTAATCAATACTTAAAATAAATATAATTTATTAATACAAAAATAAAATTATAATATTTTTATCAATGTATTAAAACTTGAGTTAATGTTTTCTTTGGTATTAAAGCTAGGTTTAGATTTTAAGAAATTTTATCCTTAATAAAAAAATTTAAAAACTTAAACTTCTTCATAAGAAATTTTAAAATTTTGAAAGTGAAATGTCGATTGTGAAAGCGACTGTCTGTTATCCAAGGAATTAATATGGCTTCCTCATTTACTTTTATGACATATTCGACTGTAATCCAATTTTTATGACTTTCCATCCATTGTATGTTGGTGAATAAAACTTGTTTATTCTTGCAAGATAATTGGTTACCACTCGCACAAATTTAATTGTTTCATCAAAACCTACATTAAGCAACGGAAAAATTGAATGTTCATAATAAAAATATGATTTTTAGTGCAATTATATCACATCCATTTTAAACTTTACAATTAGTTTGACTTTGGCCCATTCATTAATGCTGCCTTTTCATTGTTTTAATGTTATGTATGAGTGGACAATGGCACAAGTGAGATAACCCACATTAAGACAACATAAAACTTACCAGACTTGTGTAATTGTTGATCCACCTATGAACGTCATATATGCTCAAGTATCAGCATTAAAAAATTTTGTGTTTGAAACTACAGAATAGTGTAACATATAAAGCGAGTAGGTTAGGTTAGGTCAAGTTGAGCTGGGTTTGGTTTATTTTTTGTTTCTTGTCTAGTCTGGTTTGATCGATTCTGGTCGGGTATGGTCGGGTTATGATGTGTCAGGTCTAGAGTTGCAACTCAAAAAAACAAGCGTGTTTTCTTGCAAAAAAAAACCAGCCGTTTCAAAACACGTTTTTTATGATTTTATTTGATATTTTCTTAACATCTTTGAAATATTAGGTAATTATTAGATTTTAAATTGTTTATGTGAGAAAACAATTATTTATTTTTATCAGGGCAACTATTATTACAAATATAGATTAAAATATGTATGTTACACTGATTTTAAATGGCTGATTTGGTTAATACTCATTAGATACTAACTTTATTCTCTAATGATTCTGATGCTTGTATTTATATAATTAAACATGGTGTTGCAAACATTTTTGATAAATAAGCAATACATATCGAAAAATTAAAATATATATTGAATTGTGTTTATATATTTATAAAACAGGAGAAGGAACCGCTAAGGTAAATTTAAATAGCTTAATACTAGCCGAACTAAACTATGTGTTTATATGATGGAAAAAAAATAATACACTTGATAAATTCTACACAATTAAATTGATTCAGTGCTATAATGCATAACAGCATATTTAATTAATATATGAATACCTTTTTGATAATTATTAAATTCTAAAAATACTTAAAAAGAATTGTAAGCTACTAATTAATTTATTTCAATAAAATATGACTCTCAATTAGATAAATAAAATAAAATATCAAATGTTATTGAATTAAATTTCAACAAACGTTGATTTTACAAAATAAAATCCCTATAATAATGTTGTTCTGGATTATATATAAAGCCATTCATGTTCAATAAAAACCTGTAAAATACAAACTTAAAAAATTATTTTTTTCCAAAACATCTATTAAGTGGTGTCTAATTCTAGCCAGATATTTGAAACCTATTATTGCGATAAATATTAACTTTTACAAATAAACTTCCCTTGAAACTTATTGTTCAGAATTATATAATTATATGTAAAGCTATTCCTGTTCAATACAAAAATCGGTAGAATGAAAACTTGAAATTTTTTCAACAAAAATGTACTAGAGCAAAATTATTCGTTTTCGCCTCCGCTCCAACACACAACCTAAAAATGTATAAATGATTTAAACACATAACGTTCCTCACTCATACATCTGATCATACACTGAACCTTATAACTAGATGCATAAATTATATCAATCTATTACATACAAAATATTCTTCTTTCATTTCAGATCACTGCTTCATAAATTTGTTCATAAACCTACCTTTATTAAATGAAGAACGTAAATACACTGAATATCGTAAGATAGACAGTATAAACATCCCACATTTTTCGAACGATTTATTAAAAACTGATAATCTAAAAAAACATAAATATTTGTAATATTGACCAACTTGTAACAATGTATATACAGTACTTAAAAACACACTTGATCATCATGTCCCATTAATACAGAAGATGATAACAATCCAACCAACGTTAACCTGGTATACATCCTATTTAAAGAAATTAAAAAACAAATGTAAGCGCAAAAGAAAATTGTTAACAACAAGAATTAGAATCTCGCTCACAATTTTTTAAGTTCTTTAGAAATTATATATCTTGCTGAATGTACAAAAGCCAAAATATGTACTTCAAGCCAAGTTCCTAAACTGCTGAAACGATCAAAATAAAAATTTTCCCTCATTGAACTATCTGAAGACAACCAAATCATTTCTTATTCATTCCAAAATAGAAATGATTTATGCCAAATATTTCAGAATTCTGATAAGTAAAGCAAGTACTATAGTTGACAAAACAGCCACTTCTCAAAATCAAGAACAACTCAATGATATAATTGATTAAACAACAGTAATAAATATCCGAGTTACCTAATCTAAATAA
>JARUHE010348818.1:0-10152 GCA_031471125.1 Archaeomysis grebnitzkii | reverse complement strand
TAAATACATTAAATAAATTTGATAATAATGTAAATTCTAAGATGGAATCAGTTTTCATCAATTTTTAAATAATTAATATTTTGAAAGTTTTAGATTTGCATTTGAATAAACAATTTCTAGGAAATGAACATTGTTTTAATGTAATGAAATATTTTATTTGACATAACATGACTAAATAGTGTTAACAATAATGATAAATTAAATTATAACTAAATGACATTTTATATATTACAATTAAACGTTATTAGTTTGATTGAACATTTCTTTTAATATATAGTAGTAATAATACTAATTATAATAATAATAATAATAACAATAATACAAACGATGATTACAACATTAGTAGTAATAGTAGTATAGTTGACAATAACAATAAAACTAAAAAACAATAGTATTAATAATTTAATAATAATAACAAAAACAATAAACACAACCATAATAAATACTAACAATCATATTAACTTTTTTCATTCCAATGTTCCACAAATAAAACTTAGAGTTTGTTAATTTTAATCCTAATTTATAGATTAAAACAAAGATATTTTTGAATTGGTATTTATTAATTAATTTTTTTTTCATTTCGGATTATTTACTACATACTAACATCAAAACATCTCACTTTTCTCCTATAAATTAGCATTACAATTTAACAAATTATATGTTCCATTTGTGGAACATAGGTAAAAAAACGGTTAATAATTATAGTGCTAATGATAGTAATAGTGTTAATATTAATAATACTAATAATAATAGTAAGGCTAATAATAATGTTAACAACAATAATACTAACTAAGCATAGCATATCATACTCAGCATAGTACAACTTGAAAAAATAATAAAAAATAATGAAATAATTAACACACGTTATGTTTTTCTTTAATTGTGTGAAAACCTAAACAACAAAAAAATTAGTTTACATTTAAATATAGACGAACATAATTATATAATTGAAACAATAAACAACTAAACAAGTAAATAAAAATGGACGATTGTATAAGTTAAAACATAAACAAACAAACAAATAAATAAACAATTAAACAATTGTATAACTTTTAACGCAAAATAATTGTAATTTAATAGTAAAACCAAAGATTAAGGAAAAACCCAGATAGTTAAAGAATCATAGTCTACGTCCCTAGTACCTCCAGCTGGTGGGTATAGGGGAATTTTATTCCCGCCCATCCTAGGTACTAGGATGTCTGCATATTTACAAATGAAAGAAGAAATATAATTTTATTAAGCTATGAATGGAACGTTATTTTATTTCATTAGTTTAGGTCAATTATTTTATTTTGGTTCATTGTTAGTTAATCTCACATTAATTAGATTGCATAAATAAAAGTTTTAATTAGGAACTAGTTCTCAACGCGCACGACAAATCTGCTTAGCGAGTGAGGCGATTTCGGTTGCACGGCATTAGAAGAAATGTGTGAATGAAGGTAAGCTATTTAGAGGTTTGCGGGCAGAAATGTGAATAAATATATTCAATTGTTCCCCTCAGGTGACCAGAACGTTTATTTAATATATTTAGTGAATATTTTTAATTATGCAGATTATGCACATATTAAACGAACAATAATTATTTCATTTCATTAGTTCAAATATATTTATTTTGAACAATCACTTCATTGTCTACATATGATCAGCTGTTTAAAAAAATTCAAAATTGTCTTGTTCACGTTGCATTTTCAAAAACTTGAAGTCACGTTATTCAATTTTATCAGATAAAAATTGCCTCATGATGTGTGTGTGTGTGTGTGTGTGTGTAGGTAGGTACGTCCTTTCGTTCGTTTGTTTGTTCGTTCGTTAGTTCGTTCGTTGCATTGGGATAATGACGTATGTTGGAAGGGGCGGAGTTATTGAGGAGGCGGGAAAGTCTTGTCTAAAAGTGCGTTCTTTAAACTACTGGGTTATTTCATTATACTGTGGTAAAACTTTAAACTTTTTAAGAAACAAGATTTACTTATGTTATCCATTTAATTTTACGTTTTCTATGATTTATTCTCAATAAAATAATTGGTATTGTTTAATGTATAAGAATACAAAATGTATTTATTACCAGCATATGGAATCGTATACGAGTTTAATACAACCAAAATTATTATATATGTGTGTTTATATTTTAGGGTGTTCCGTTTTTGGATTGATTTCTCAGATGTTTGGCTTCCACCTCTTATGGGATGCCCATATGTAAGAAAACAATTTTTGTGAGACCTTAGACCTCTATCAAACTGTTAAAGGGGTCCTACAAAAAATGTAGTGGTTAAGAACCCCTAGATCAGGGTTGCCACTGCTAGATTTTTCCACCCAGATCTAGGTTTCTTAGGACTATGATGATTTTTTTGATGGGTTTTGGGTTTAATTTTTCAAATTTACCTAAAATCTGGGTTTCTCTCAGTAATTTTAAAAATTCTGGTAATTTTTCATCAAAACAATAGGCCTAGTCGATGTTTTTCGATTTCCGTCTATGACTTGTTTATACAAATCCCTAAAAACTAAACATGAAACGTTAGGAAGAAGATTAAATTTAGAACAAAGAAGAAGCGGTAAAATTATACTAGAACTGCGTCCTCAAATCAATATTGTCGAAGAAATTGAAAAACGTGACGTCACTTTCGTAATTGGTCGTTCTCATAGCAATAAGTAAAAAAAATCTGTTGTTGTCTTTCAGAACATTTTAAATTTGTGTTAGATTACAAATACAAAATGTTTATATACATTTATATGGAAATATAAGCCGAGATTATTTCAAATTTATAGTCAGTTTTGTGCTGGAAATGGTGTCAGATGTACATCTTTCTGAAAATATTTGACCCAGAGGTAGCGCAAGATGCAAAAAATCTCGTCAGTAAAATATAATCATAGTGAACTCAACAATGTTTGGTTGTGTTCTTAATACTCTAGTTAAACAACATTAATATTCACATCAGTATTAGCATCAACAATGGTAATAACAACAACAAAAACAGTAATACCAACGAAAATGATAACAACAAAATTTAAAATGACAATAACAATGATAACAACAAAAATAATAATAACCACATCAACGCTAATAACAACAAGATAAATAATAACAAGATAAATGGCAATAACAACATCAAAGAAAATACCAACAATAATTATAATTACAAAAACAATGATAACAACAACAACAACAACAATAATTATAACAACATCAATGACAATAACAATAATAATGCAAATGCTAATAATAATAATATTTAGAATTAACTTTGAACCTTTTTTAAAAGAAAGTTAAGGATGCTATTAAAACAAAAACAATAATAACAATAATACAAATCGTAAACATAACAATAATAACAATAACGATATTATTAATAATAATGATAATAGCAATAACAAAAATAGTAATAATAATGATAATAATAATAATAATACAAATAAAAATAATAATATTAATAACAATAATAATAATAACAAAAATTATAATAATAACAATAATAATAATAATATTAAAAATAATAACAACAATAATAACAATACAAAAAATAATAATAATAATAAAAATAACAAAAAAAAATTATAATAGTAATAATAACAATAATAATGATAATAATAATAATAATAATAATAAAAATATTATTAATAATGTATAAACAAAACTAACATGACTTTGTAACCGAACATTAAAATTCAAGCCTTAAGATAAAGGTTGTTTTCAACACTAACTTCAATGTACTTTAGCCCTTAAGAGATCACTTGATCAAAAAGTGAAAGAATTGGAAACATTAAAATATTTTTAATGTTTAATTTTTGTTCAATTTAAGGTCTCCCGAAGGAGTTTAAATTGTAAAAATATGTTGACAAACCGAATTACCACAACATAAGAACTGGGACAAAACTAATTCAAGTAAAAATAAAAAATTATAATTCCAAGAAAATAAAAATATTATACAAATTTATCACCTTCAATGAGACATTAAATTTATAAATTCAATGGATGACAAAATATGAAAGAGATTTTGTGCTTCAAATCGTATACGACTTGTGTCAAGATCGTATTAAACTCGTATACGATTCGATATGCTGGTAAGGAACAAAGTTTCTTATTTTTAAATGTTGAACAATTAAAATTAGTTTATATTTATGGAGAAAATGATCAAAGAAATCATAAATTTTAGTGGAAAACATAACATAAATAAAAATTCAAAATAATAACAATAATAGAAACATAAATAACAACCTAACACAATAATTAGATATGTAATAACCAAACATACCAACAAAAAAATAATAGTTGTTAATAACAAAATAAACAATAGTTATAAATAATACAACAAATATTAGTAATCAACAATGAAATAAATATTAACTTGAATAATAACAAATATTCAACAATTATAAAAAAATTAATAAATAACAATAAGAAACAATAATAACAACAATAATAGAATAAAAAACTGTTCAAAAATAAAAATAAAAAATAACAATATTATTGAACTAAATAATAATTAAAAACATAATAACAATTATGAAGACAAACAAAATAATAAATAACAATACGAAACAACAATAACAATTATAAATAATAACACTAGTTATAGAACAAATAACAATTAAAAAATCCAATGAACTTTATAATAATTATAATTAATAACAATACTAATAAAATAAATAACAATTAAAAAATAATAAAATATATAACGGTGTAAAATAACATCAAAACAATACAATAAATAATTGTTATCTAATATTTTATATAAAAATCAAACAATCAACAATTATGCAGTAAAGCAAAACCAATATAATAAATAACAATAAGGAACAATAATAACAATTAAAAACAATTGTAAAACCCAGTACAATGTATAACAATTATAAGTAATAACAACAACAAAAAAATAAAATAACAATTTAAATAAAAACATCAACATATTCCAATACAATATATAACAATTATAATAAACAACAATTACATAAAAGTAAATAACAATTAAAAAATAATACAATTTATAAAAATGAAAAACAATAACAAAATAAATAATAGCTATCAGTAGTATTAACGTATATAATAATCAAATATTCAACAATTATCCAACAAAAAAAACAATATAATAAATAACAATAATAACAATTAAAAACATTTGTAAAACCAAGGAAAATGTAAAATAATTAAAATAAATAACAATTTAAATAAAAACATCAACATATATAACAACAAAAACAATAACAAAAAACAATAACAATAATAATTACAACTTTTAATAACGCCTTCACTATTCAATAACACTCTTCAGCGCTTCACATATTAAGGCCTTGTTATTATTACCCACATCAAGTGATGTACACCCTAAGGATATGAAGCCAACATATGGCGCTTCCTTCAAGCCGGGGTAAGCCTAGCGTATGAGATTTTAAGAGAACACAGCCACGTTCATGTTCTCAATTAAAGAGCCTTAGAGCGGACTCGAACCGGTGTCAATGAGACTTGTTTATGCAGCATTAATCTCCAGGCGGCGTTCGTATCCATTCGGCCACCAGTAATAACAACATGTACAATAACCAAATGTTTAACAATTATATGGATCGACAATAGCACAAGTGAGGTAAGCTTTATGATATTCGAATGTGGTTTACCTCACTTGTGTTATTGTCGATCCATGTTAAATAACAAAACCAATAAAAAACAACAATAAGAAACAATAACAACAGGTATAACAATTGTAACCAATAACAATAATCCTAAAATATATAACACTTAAAAAAAACAATTAAAAAACAATTAACAAAATAATAATAATAATAAACAATAAAAATACTAATAAAATATATTACAATTGAAAAACAATAAAATAAATAATAACTTTAAACAATAATGCAAAGATAAAAAACAATTATAATAATAATAAAATAAATAATAATTAAAAAAATAATAAAATAAAAAGAACGATTGTATAATTATAAACAATAACAATAATTTTAAAATAAATAACACATAAACTAATAATGTAATATATAACAATTGATAAAATAATAAAATATACAACAATACAATAAATAATAATTAAAAAACAAACAATTAAAAAACAAACAATTAAATAACAATTAAAATAACAAACAATTAAATAACAATTAAATAACAATTACCAACACGTGAAATAATTGGAAACAATAAAATATTTGTAATATTTAATTATTATTTCAGTTGAGGTCTCCCGAAGGAGTTTAAATTATAAAAATGGAATATAAAAGGAGGGTTTCTTAAAAAACGAACAAAATTTAAACAAATGTAAAAAATAATTTTTCTATCTCCATAAAAATAAATAAACTATGCAGGTTTTTCACCTTTAATTGCACATTGTTTCTCTAGATAAATGTAAATATATCTAGATTTAGTTATCTTTATATGTGTGTATGTAAATGTGTGTGTGTTTGTGTGTGTGTGTGTGTGTGTGTGTGTGTGTTTGTACGTGTGTGTGTGTGTGTGTGTGTGTGTGTGTGTGTGTGTGTGTGTGTGTGTGTGTGTGTGTGTGTGTGTGAGTAAATGTGCGTGTGTGTGTGTGTGTGTGTGTGAGTAAATGTGCGTGTGTATGTATGTATTCACGTGTGCCTAAAAGCACTAAATCAGAATTGAACGAAAACATGAAAATAAATCAGGCACAAGTGCCACAACTGAGACTTCATCAGAGTGCCACGAATAAATTTGCCCAAAATTATGAAGGCGAGAGACAGGAGCAAAAAATTATGACCAACATCGTCGATTGTCTTGGCTGCTGGCCCGGTGGATGCGAGTCCTCCGCCATGTTTGTTTGTTTGTTTTTTGTTTCAATGTTTGTCGTGGTGTTTGTTTGTTTGGGTGTTGTGTGTTTGTTTGTGTGTTTGTTTGTTTGTTGTTTGTTTGTGGGTTTGTCGTGTTGTTTGTGTGTGGGGTTATGTTTTTTTTGTGTGTTTGTTTGTTTGTGTGTTTGTTGTGTTGTTTGTTTGTCGTGTTGTTTATTTGTTTATGTGTTTGTTGTGTTGTGTTGTTTGTTTGTGTGTGTTGTCGTGTTGTCTGCTTGTTTGTGTGTTTGTCCTGTTGTTTGTTTGTTTTTTTGTCGTGTTATTTGTTTGTTTATGTGTTTGTCGTGTTGTTTGTTTGTTTGTGTCTTTGTCGTGTTGTTTGTTTCTTTGTGTTTTTGTTTTTTGTTCGTTGGTTTGTCTGTTTATCGGATTATTTATGTTTGTTTGTTTATGTGTATATTTATTAAACAGATTGTTTCTTTGTTTGTGTGTTTGTTTGTTTTTCAGTTGTTTGTTTGTTGTTTGCTTAACTATTTTTTCGTTTGTTTGTTATATGTTCTGTTTTTGTTTGTTGATTTGTCTGTTTGTTTGTTTTAGAGTTATTAGTTGTTTTTTTTTGTGTTTTTTTTTGTTTATCTGTCTGTTTGTTTTCGAGTTGTTAGTTTGTTTGTTCAGTTGTGTTATCATTTGATTACCTAATATGGCGATGATGCAACCCTCGAGATCTGCTTGCCGTGGCGTGTGTAGATCCAGCTTTCATACAAAAACAAAACCATTTCATGATTTAATACTAAATTGAATGATTATTTTACAAAGGACTAATTGTCAAATGTGTTAATATTGTTTTTTTATGTTTGTATTGTGTTCTTAATTCATTGTTAAACTGTGTTTGAAAAAACAGCTTCAACAAATGACCTCTGATTGATGTTATTGGTGTTGAGGCGGTGGATGATTTGTGGACTAAAATTTTGTAATTTTTTCAAAATAATATAAAAAAATATTTTACAGAAAAGTTTGTTCAAATGAAAATCCAGAACATAAAATTCTAAACTGGTGTCACCCCAACTTTTTTGTGAAATCCGTATTTACGTATTAAAACATACTTTTTATACGAAAGTTGAAATTCATGGTTAACCGAAACTGTAATTTGAAGATTTAGAGATAAATTTAAGTATTTCTTTTGTTTGTTTGTTAGGTTGTTTGTTTTTTTTGTTGATTATGTGTTAGGTTGTTTGATTGTTTGTTAGGTTGTTTGTTTTTTTTGTTCATTATGTGTTAGGTTGTTTGATTATGTCATTGATTGTTTGTTAGGCTGTTTAGTTGTTTGTTTGTTTGGCGTTTTATTAGGTTGGTTGTTTTTTGTTGATTATGTGTTAGGTTGTTTGATTGTGTCATTGATTGTTTGTTAGGTTGTTTAGTTGCTTGTTTGTTTGTCGTTTTATTAGGTTGGTTGCTTGTTAGGTTGTTTGTTAGGTTGTTTGATTATGTCATTGATTGATTGTGTCATTGATTGTTTGTTAGGTTGTTTAGTTGTTTGTTTGTTTGGCGTTTTATTAGGTTGGTTGTTTGTTTGTGTTGTTTGTTATGTGATTTCATTTGTATTTATTATTTATTTGTTCCGCTTTTCCTAGTTTATTTTTTGGATTAGTGGTTTGATTTGTTTTCATATTTAATTATACTCTTTTTTTTTCTTTTTTGGTTTGCTATTTGCTTTGATTATTGACCATTTGTTTTATTTGTTTGTGGGTTTGTCTCATTCTACAAAAAGAAATACACAATATTGAACGAATTAGAATTTATTTTAAAATCTTAAAACAACAATAATTTGTTTTTGTTTATAAAAGTGATTGCATAGCTCAACTCTGTGAATTTTCTATAATTATTCAGTTGAAGAGACCTTATTTGTTAGACGAGAGTACTCTTGCCCAAAAAACTAGAGTCCATATCACATACAATACTATTTTTAATGTGCATTTGTAATTTAAATAAAAAAACAAAATTGTGTTGTTATAACTAACAAGGTTCTAATGAGTGAATATAACTGTATCGATCCATTTTTGAATTGATTTTAAGACACATAATCACACAATTTATAGGGGTAATAAACATCATATTTTGCTTATTTATATATATATTTATATTTACATACAATAGCCAATAAAACAAATTAAAACTGTAAGTTTGCATAAATTAATGAGCGAGGTATATATAAACGTATATAGATGTATATCTAAATTCAATATTTTAAAATATATAAATGAAAAAATAAACACAAAAAAAATTATTTCAAGTCCTATCTTATCTTCATTATTTATCTTCTAAATTGAAATAACGAAGAACAAAAAATATTTGTAGGTTCCAAATGCATAACTTAAAGTGCATTCAAAATGATTTTTTTTTAAAATCATGTTTGTAGCTCAGAGATATTAGCCAAAAAAGAGATTAAAAAAATAAAAAAATAGATAAGATAGAAAACAAAAAATGAATAAAATAAAAACAAAAAAAATGAACAAAATAAAAAACAAAAAATGAATAAAATAAAACAAAATGAATAAAATAAAAAACAAAAAATGAATAATACAAAAAAAACAAAAAATTATTAAAATAAAAAAATATGAATAAAATAGAAAAACAAAAAAATGAATAAAATAAAAAAAAACAAAAAAAAAGAATAAAAAATAAAAAGTCTTCATTATTTTGGTAATTTAAATGTCATCAACTTAAAATAATCAAATTATGTTAAGAAGGTTCTCGTTTTTTTATATTTCCCAGAAATAAAAAGTTGATTTATTTATTTTTCTTTTGAAAATACATTTACATCTTTATTTAAAGCAATTAATCAGCCTTAATTATGAAAAACGTAATTTATTAAACTGTTTATAGAATATTAACAACAAATACAATAATTCACTTTAGTATTATATCTTTATATTAACAACAATGCAATAATTTACTTTACTCTTAGGTACTTTATACTTAATATCTAAACACTTCCTCGCTGTTTTCTTTTCTTAACAGAACAGTTTTCATAAACATCTAAAAATATTCAATATTTATTCTTAAAGTTTGAAAACAGAAATATTAAATATTGAACAATACAAGAACCATCAACTTGAGTTGTATTCTAAAACTCTTTCCTCGATCGGTACAATAATTTATTACATAAATTATTTTATATTCTATTGTAGCAACTCTACCTTGTGTATATGTATACCGGTCAACCAACGTAGTGTTGTAATTCTCCTTGTGAAGAAGCTAGAGGACTCTAGGAGAATTAATGAAAGGAAATTAAAAAAAAATTTTTAACACACCCTAAGAAAACTTAAAAAGGCCAAAACAAAATTAATAAATTGCAAATATGCAATAATATTTAACAAAACCTGTCTAAAAGAAAATATATATATGTAA
>JARUHE010348807.1:0-10153 GCA_031471125.1 Archaeomysis grebnitzkii | reverse complement strand
TTTCTATTTCCTAGTTAATTATATTTATTTATATATAAAACTCTCTTCGTACATTTTATATATATATGTATATATATATATATATATATATATATATATATATATATATATCATAAGTAGTTTGTATGTTTATTTTTAAAAATATGTATCTTGACAAATGCTTTTATTAATATATATATATAAATAACATTTACAGTTTTTGTGTATGTGTGTTCTATATAAATATATAAAATATATTATAAAAGTTAGAAAATTTACTTGTAGTCAAGGACTTCCAATATATTTTAGTTTTTAAGTTCTGTTTAATTTTAGGTAAAAGTCAATAAAATGTTTTATTTGTCTTACATTATTGTCATCTTCTAAATCATATTTTTGATTTTTTCTAAATGTGAAAAACATTTAAGGTTTTTCATTAGAACCTTTTTGTTTATAAATTATGTAAAAAAACATTCTTATGTTTTTTTATTAAATTTTTTTTAACCTTTCATCAATAAATTATGTAACAAAAAACATTCTTAATGTAAAAACATTCTTATGTTGTTTTTATTAACATGTTTTTTTTTTCATTTTGAAACCTTTTTGTTCATAAATTATGTAAAAAATGTACTTATTTTTTCTATCATATTTTTTGTCCATAAATTTATTAAAGAACATTCTTAAAGTTTTTTAATACAATTATTCATCATAAAACCCTTTTGTTCATGAATTTATTAAAAAAAACATTACTAAAGTTTTTATTAATAAAAAGATTTTTTAATAAAACGTTTTTTTTTAATAAAAAAAAATGTTTTTATCATAAATTTAAAAAATCTTTCAATTCGAATAATTTATCACTTTGATGAATCGGATTTATTTTGTTTGATTTTTTATTTATTGTGAAAGTGAATAAAAATATGTTTTATTTTATATAATTTTATTTTATTTTATATACATTTTATTTTATTTTATATAATTTTTATTATTTAAATATTTGATACATTTTATTTTATTTAAATACATTTTATTTTATTTAAATATATTTTATTTTATTTTATTTAAATACATTTTATTTTGTTTCATTTAAATATATTTTATTTTATTTAAATACATTTCATTTTATTTCATTTAAATATATTTTATTTTATTTAAATACATTTTATTTTATTTAAATACATTTTATTTTATTTAAATACATTTTATTTTATTTCATTTAAATATATTTTATTTTATTTAAATACATTTTATTTTATTTAAATACATTTTATTTTATATAATTTTTGTTTTTTTTAAATATTTGATGCATTTTGTTTTATTTAAATACATTTTATTTTATTTAAATGTAATTTTTATTTTAATGTTTCTTTGTATTTCTACATCTTACAAGTTTGTATATTTAAATTCTTAACATTTTACAATTATTTATGTTTTTCTTATTTTTATTTCTTTCATTTATGCCTTTTTATATGTTTGTTTTGAAATTTAATAATTTATATAATTTATTAATGTTATTTTATTACGTTTTTAATCACTTTAAAGATGACCTTCCTTTACGTTTCTTCCCTGGTCAATTACCTTTTAGGAATGTTGCTAAATGTCGCTAAAATGTTGCTAAATATCGCTAAAAAGTTGCTGAAATGTTTCTAGATGCTGTTAAACTGATTATAAATGAAAACTTTACTTCCCGTCTGTTTGGTTGATTCAGATGAGATGTTTATTTTTTATTTTTAAAATAATTTTATTTTAATTCAATATTTAATAAATAATAGCAAACATATTCTAGTGTTTGCTGTACTATCACCCAAGAAATAAGAGTCCCGTTCAGCTAAAAAACTGCAAATATGTATTTTTTTTTAAATATTTTTTGTTATTGTAAAATGTCAACATACAAAAGAAACAAAAATACACAAACATTTGATTTATTTATAAATATAATTGAATAATTCAAACCTGTATATTTGCAATCATTTTTTAGGTAAAAAGGACATATATTTTTTTTGGCAATAATACCTTTATTTGGATTTTATGTAACACATGTGATACCAAATATTTTTTGTTGTTGTATTATTATTATTTAATTGTTTTTGTTATTCAGTACAACAAAAAGCTTCCCTTTTTTTGGGTCTGTCTTCACAAACTAAAGGGGTGTTCTCGACCGCAGTTTTCTTGATTCAATCAACTTTTTCTTGATTCAATCAAAATCGTGTAACATTGTGTCAATGTGATTGAATCATAAAAACGGTTGAGCTAATCAAGAAAAAGTTGGATCGAGATCATTGTTAATTTTTAAATAACGTATTTTTAATCTTTTTGCACGATACATTTATTTCTCTAAATATTGTTTCTTGCGGTTCTCTCTATGGTATTTTTTGGGAAAATATCGTCTGAAAAAAACAGGTTCTCGCAAAAACCCAACTTTAAAAATGTCACCCATTGATTTGCGGAAGTCTGATTTCTTTCATAATTCATTTTGTTGACATAAACAAATCAATCTTTCAAGTCTTACCTTGTACAGTAAAAACTAATCCTAATTGATTGAATTAGTCCTATACCGCCTAACTAATTGCCACAAGGACTACAATGCTTTGTAATTACATTAAAAATAACCATTACTATATATTAACCCTTTAGTTACGTTGAAATTAACATTGAAAACAACCATTACTAAATATTAACCCTTTAGTTACGTTGAAATTAACATTGAAGACAACCATTACTATATATTAACCCTTTAGTTACGTTGAAATTAACATTGAAAACAACCATTATTGATTTATTAATACTATTATTAGTTTTAGTAATATGAATATTATTATTGTTCTTAATTTTAATACTATAATTAATAGTAATGTTATTATTGATTTTATGTTATTATTAATTGTAGCAGACTAATTAATACTATTATAGTTATTGTTAATTCATTATAGTACTATAATTAATATTATTATAGCTATTAATTCTATTCTAGCTATTAGTTTGAATGTTATAACATCTACTATTATGCTATTATTATTAATAGCAAAGGGTCAAGTGAAAAGAACAATGTCATTCACCATTTATGTCTGGTCTTTCAACGTTACCTTCAACGATGACAATGCACTCTGGTCGTTTTTGTTGTTTTGAAGCCTCTCTATTTATTCCCTCTCTCTTCATTCCCTTTCTCTCTCTCTCTTCATTCCCTTTCTCTCTCTCTTCTATCTATCTATCTATCTATCTTTCTTCATTCCCTTTCTCTCTCTCTTCTATCTATCTATCTATCTCTCTTCATTCCCTCTCTCTGCATTCCCTTTCTCTCTTCATTCCCTTTCTCTCTTCATTCCCTTTCTCTCTTCTATCTATCTATCTCTCTTCATTCCTCTCTCTATCCTTCTCTTACTAACTATCTCTCCCTATCTATTTCTATCTTCTATCTATTCTCTTTATCTATCTATCTCGCTCTCTCTTTTCTATCTCTTTCTTCTCCCTCTGTTTTTTATCTTTCTATAAGTTTGTTCTCTCCCTCCCTTTCTTGTATATCTTTATCTCCCTCCCTATATATCTCCTTTCTCTCGCTTAATCTCTCCCCCACTCCATCTCACTCTTTTTCTCTTTTCCTTTAGCTTTACATGCAGCCTTTCTATTTCCCTGTCTCTCTTTCTGTTTTGTGTGTATATGTGCTTTACATGTTAATGTTATGTTTTGTTTTGCATTTCATTTCATAATGCTTCTTCATCTCACTTCTACTTCTTTATCTCCATCCTTTATTTTTTTTCTCGATGTATTTCTCTTCCATTCCTTCTCTTTATTTCTCTCTATTTCTCTTACATTCCTTCTCTTTATTTCTCTTCCATTCCTTCTCTTTATTTCTCTTTATTTCTCTTTATTTCTCTTTATTTCTCTCTATCTCTCTCTATCTCCTCTCTTCATCCCACTGGCTCCTGTTTCTCCGAATCTGCATTTGCGAATTAAATGTCGCACCTGTGGAACGAGTCTCACCGGAAGCCACTTTTGAAGGACCACCTTTGTGGGTTACTGCGCACATCACCTCACTTGGTCGGAGGAGGGAGGGTGGACGAGGGGGGATATTTGAAAGAAAGGGGGAGGGATAGATAAAATAAAAAATAAATGGAAAAGTATATATTAAAGAAAGTGAGATAGAAAGATAAATAAATGGAAAAGTATAGATTAAAGAAAGTGAGATGGAAAGATAAATAAAGGGAGATGGAGAGATAGAAGAAAGGGAGATGGAGAGATAGAAGAAAGGGAGATGGAGAGATAGAAGAAAGGGAGATGGACAGATAGAAGAAAGGAGGAAGTAGAGATAGAGAATGCGGAATTGGGAGACAGAGAGAGAGAGAAAAGGGAAGAATATATAACATTTATATTACATATGCACAGCCATGACTTAAGTCCAATGTCCTCTTTTCAATGACACTGACAAGTGCAAACAACCTCCAAAATATGTAATAACGATCCACGTGGCCAGCCATACATTGTTATTGTTCTGCGTTGCTTTGTTGTTGTCTATTGGGTGTTTATTTTTATTATTGTTGTTGTTTTTCTGTTTATTTTTATTATTGTTGTTTTTTTATTCTGTGTTTATCTTTATTGTTTTTTTTCTGTGTTCATTTTTATTGTTATTGTTTTTTTCTGTGTTTGTTTGTGTTTTTATTGTTGTTCTTTCTGTATTTATTTTTGTTGTTAGTTTTTCTTTCATTATGTTTGTATTTATTTTTATTATTGCTGTTATTGTCGTGTTTTCTGTATTTATTGTTGTTTTTGTTCTTTTCCCTGTATTTATTGTTTTTGTTGTTTTCCCTGTATTTATTTCGATTTGTATTGTTTTTGTTGTTGCTGTTCTTTCTGTATGTATTTGTATTTGTATTGTTGTTATTTCTGTATGTACTTTATTTGTATTTACTTGTTGTTTCTCTCGGTATTTTTTTTTTATTTTTTGTGTTCTTTTTTTCTGTATTTGTTTCATTATTTTTATTGGTGTTTGCTTTATTTATGTAGGTATATATTACTGTTAGTGTTGTTCTTTGTTGTTATTTTCATGTTGTTTATAACTTAGGCATTATTATTATTTTTATTCCATGTAAATTTATATTATTATTATTACTATTCTATGTTAATTGTTATCATTGATATTTCTGTTATGTTAATTGATATTATTATTATCATTATTATTATCATTATCATCATTATTATCATTATTATTATTATTACTATTACTACATTAATATTAACACGGATGTTTTGCATCATTATTTCTACTACATTTACCGTTATTACAATTTCGCCGATTAGCATAACCGGTTGCATTTGAATACAATCGAATGTTCCCCTTATGTCACCTGTCATAAATATTTATCTCGGTTACGCAATTCGAATGTGTCCATTGTATGCAAATGTGCACTTTCCGTACGATTTGTCACCTGTTTTCTGATTTGGCTTGTCATGCTGTTTGTATGACCCAATTATTCATATGGTTTCCTATATCCAACTAGGTTGTGCCTAATAATCCATCACACTGTTCCTAATATCCATCCAGACTGCCTAATAATCACACTGTTCCTAATAAGCAATGACAGTTCCTAATAACCAACCAGACAGTTCCTAATAACCAACCAGACAGTTCCTAATAACCAACCAGACTGTTCCTAATAACCAACCAGACTGTTCCTAATAACCAACCAGACTTCCTTCCATGTGTCTGCATTTTTATTACTTTCTTCAAAAGATGAAAGGGAACTAGTGAGCGTGTTCCCATTTTGGGATGCCTTTCACTTTGTCTGTTGCTAAACAGTTCATGATTGGCTAGGTTTAGGGAATTTAGGTTTAGGCTTCAGTTTATACAATTCTTTGGCAGCTATTCTCCATATTCATTACATTATAACACAGGAAAGGAACGTTTCCTGTGAGCAATGCAATATTGACCCTTACCCAATAGAAAGTATCCCATCAAAGTTGGATCGACATTTGCTCAAGTGAGGTAACCTCTATGATATTTGAATGTGGATTACCTCTTTTGTACTATTGGCGATCCAAATAATAATCTCATGATCTCATGGAGTGCTTCGAATTTAAAAATAAAAATAACATTTTTAAGTTTCTGAAGAATTGTAAATCCTTAAATCTGTTGGTTTAGGTTTTAATTAAAATAATTTTTCTCTAAAAAATCATTTTTTTTAAACTAAATGTTTTTTTCCATAAGGAAAATACATTTAATAATATTGGAGTTGGTAAGAATCATAATAATATTCATTCTATTCACAGCACACCGTGGTACTTTGGCCTTTAAAAACGGAACATAAAGTTATTCGAGTGGAGGTGATGCGTTTGGGGGGGTGTATGGTATCAAGGAAGGTTGATGCCCTCACCCACCCTTACTTAGATGGCCTCACCATCCCCCCATTAAAATGGCCTCAACCCTTATGATGGCTCCCCCAACCCCTCTAGTATGCCCTCTGATTATAGGTGTTGTCTTTATTTATTACGCTCACATACAGTATATAGACACGTACGAAAGTAAATAATCGTTGACAGTCGCACCCCTTCCTTCCTCTCAGCTTCACTCCTTCTCTCCATTTCTATCTTCCTTATCTCTGTCTCACCCTCTCCACGTATCTATCTTTCTCTATATTCCGTCTCCCTATATCTATCTTCCCTCTCTCTGTGTATTGCTATATATATATGTATATGTATATGTATATGTATGTGTGTGGGTGTGTGTTTGTATATATATGTTTATATATTTATGTATGTGTGTATCTGTCACGCGTGCACACTCACACAACCAACATACACGCGCGCGCAAGCTCACACATACAATTCATAGTGACTCACACACTTTCAATTAATGGAACTACAAATGGTGTTGACCTCTGCCTCATTTTTCCTCTGAAATTCAAGCAAGTTCAATTCCTGGAATTGCAGCTGAAATTCCATAGGCTTTTTATGGCTTGCCCTCCATTGCTTGAAAAGAACGCGTCCCGTGCAATAATGGTGCAGCGCTGGGCATTGGCCCGTTTATTTATATAATTGATCAATCAATTGTACAATAATGGTTCAATTAAAACACTTGACTAACTTTCATGTCCAAGATGTTCAAAACTGACATCAAACTGACTAACCTTTGTTAACAGTGACACTTTTTTGTTGATTCAATCAAAGCTGTATCGCATTGTACCAATGTAATATGATTTTGATTGAATCCACAAAACAGTGTGCATTACTAACAAAGGTTAGTCAGTTTGATTACATCAATGTTGATTATCTTAGACATAAAATTTAGTCAAGTGTTGTTTTTAATGCTAACTTAAATTCGGTTTAAAGTATATCAACCCTGTGACTGTACTTAATCATGCATTATATGGTTAGCATTTAATAACGTGTCCCAAAAAAATCTTACATTCAATAACTTTTTTTCATAAAATGCATTTTATTTATTTTAAATGATCGTTGATCCTTGCTCTAATTTAACCTTTTAACCTATTTTTTGATGTTAATTTGTGTTTGTGTAATTGTTCAGGTGTTACAGAGTGAACATTGAATAAGTTGTTTTCAATGTTAACTTTATGCAGGTTAATTTATGTCGACAATTGTTCATCTGTAGAAGGTTGAACACACCACAAAATCATTTTATGAAAACGCTTGACTAACTTTTTATGTCTAAGATAGTCAAAATTGAGATCATCCAATTGACTAACCTTTGTTAACACTACATTTTTTTGTTCATTCAATCAAAATCTTATCACATTGTACCAATGTGATAAGATTTTAATTGAATCAACAAAAAAGTGTACACTGTTGATAAAGGTTAGACGATTTTGACTATCTTAAACATAAAAAGTTGGTCAAATGTTTCCAGTGTACTGATTTTGAAAATAAATTTGGAATCAGTTCATGATTTAATCCATTCGTGTATGAAGGAAAACTTGTATTCATAATTAAAAGTGTTTTTTACACAACGTAAATGTGTTCCTTTAACTCCTTGAGGCAGGACTTACTGTTTTCATAAGGGTTAAAATACATTGAAATTAGGTTCAAGCCTCAAATGGTTAAAACATTAACCGTTTCTTGTAACACCGGTGATAGATGAGTAATGGCTTATACATCTAAGTTACACCAGTGATACAAATCTAGTTAGTTATGTTTTTAATTACTTTATACAAATAACTAATTACCTGTATAAAGATATTAGAAACATAACTAACTTCATTTCTAACACTGGTGTAACATAAGACGGAATAAGCTATTACTCATGTATCACCAGTGTTACAAGAAACTGTCAAAGTGTTGAAGCAGTTTGTTTATGGACCGATTAAATTGTTGATGCCATCGATGCAATGCCTTCATAGTTGGATGAACTGACTGAATGGCAAACTTAGGCTTTGGTGAAACTTGAATGCTTGTTTACTTGTGTGTTGAAAAGGCAATCTTGCTGCTCATTTGGTTATTATTGGGTTTATTATTGTTGTTGTTGTTGCTATGTTTATTGGTTGATTATTATTATTGTTGTTGTTGTTGCTATGTTTATTGGTTTATTATTATTATTGTTGTTGTTGTTGTTGTTTATTGGTTGATTATTATTGTTGTTGTTGTTGTTGTTGTTGTTGTTGTTGTTGTTTATTGGTTTATTGTTTGTGTTGTTGCTGATGTTTATTGGTTTAATGTTTATGTTACTGATGTTTGTTGTTGTTGTTGTTGTTGATGTTTTTTGATTTGTTGATGTTGTCGCTGATGTTAATTGGTTTATTGTTGATGCTGTTGCTGATGTTCATTGGTTTATTGTTGTTGTTGTTGCTGATGTTTATTGGTTTATTGTTGTTGTTGTTGCTGATGTTTATTGGTTTTTTGTTGATGTTGCTTTTTATTATAATTGGTGTTGTTGATGTTTATTGGTTTATTGTTGATGTTGCTTTTTATTATAGTTGGTGTTTTTGATGTTTTTTGATTTATTGTTGATGTTGTTGGTTTTTTGTTTTGATTCGTATTGTTGATGTATTTGTTTTTTTTTTCCAATTATTGGTCTTGCTTTCATTATTATTATATGCTAGGCTATTCTTTCTGCATTGGTCTAGGCTATTATTGATTTATTTTCCTATTGCCAAGGTTAAATAAATCCGTATTTATATATTATTGTTTGTGTGGTTTTCTCAAATAACAAATCCATATAGAATCCATTTTCACTTTTAATGTGAACTATGCATAAGAAAAGAAGTGATCTAATTTCTTAAAAATATGGTGCGAAAGCTAATGGATTTATTACGTTAACCTGATGTATTTGTTACGTTAGGCTAATGTTTGTCAACTTTAGCTAATGTATTTGTTACGTTAGGCTAATGAATGTTTGCGTTAGGCCACCAAATTAATTTTTTTCATGTTAACCAATTAGTGTATAACAAGAACGTTCTTTTCAACACTAACTTTATTGTGATTTGGTCCATGTGACAGTCGATTAGACATTACTGAGTTAAATGGATCGACAATAACACAAGTGAGGCAACCCTCATTCAAATAACATACAGCTTACCTCGCTTGTGCTATTGTCATTCCAAATAGAATTACAACAATTCTACTCTCCCACGTGAATAAATGATTTTTTGGCACAACCGACATTATGCAATTCGATCGGACTTAAGGTTTGATCTCAACCTAACTTTTTCTTGATTCAATCACATTGGCACAATGTTATACGATGGTCGAGGACATGCTATTGAGCTGAAATCATTTGATATAATCTTTAGCATATGTGAAGAATTTTTCAATGTAGACAATGTCATAATTAATTTGTTTTTATTATTTCTTCTTTGCAACTTAAGCTGCGTTCTCGACCAAACTTGATTTGATGTAAATCAACTTTTTGATTTAAATCATATTGACACAATGCTATAGGATTTCGATTGAATCAACTTTTCTTGATTCAATAAAATCTTATAACATTATGTTGATGTGATTTAAATCACGAAAGGTTTGGTGGAGAACGCGTATTTGAATAGTTGTACAAGTTAAAATTGACTGATTATTGATGAAATTGATAAAATGTTTGTGTATATTGCAAACTTATGTTTATTCAATCATTGTTTGTATATTTGTTGTATATATATATATATATATATATTTCAATAAATTAACTTATGATTATGACTGAAGACAGTTGAAACGTAAAGTATGCATAATTTCGCGAGTTTAA